>JAXRKP010000416.1:0-82500 GCA_037039925.1 Doris montereyensis
AACAAATTGTGCTCACGCGAACTAATTTTAACATGCGCTAAATTTCACATGCTCGAACCCACTACCTTTTGGTTGAGAGGCCGACACCTTGCCTCTGGACTACCAAGACACCCGTTTATCTAAAGAAAAGAACCAGTTAAAGCTGACATAAATCTACCTACTCTTCAAAGTAAAAGCAGACGTACATACTTCAAACCCAATAAAGATACTAAATGCAATCTTTACATACTGGTTGGCAGCTATGGAAAAATAAACTACAAAAAGATTCACCTGTACACACCTGTACACGCAGAGTCTGACCAAACACCTTCAATGTAGGCATACATAGATGGGATGATCTGAACGCGATCTCTCGATATGTATTTGTCACGACAATCTTTCAATTTTGCATCTGTCTAAAGAATTCATAGAGCAAAACAGAAAAGGAAAAAAAGGACGAATGACTACAATGTGAAGAATATATAATGCATCAAATAACGAAACATTGAAATGTAAGAAAATACATTACTCATCACAGACCGGTTTTGAAAATTTACTGTCACCCACTTTTTATCTCTGTCAGCCTCTCCTTCTGTCTCTCTCTGACAAAGAGTAAACGTGCTGTGTACAGAACTTTCCTAAGATAATAAAGAGCAGCAGACACTGATCTTCACAATAGAACAGATTGTCTAGAGTAAAGTGTCTCTCATCCTTATAACTTTTCAATTCTTAAGCTCATTCACTCTGGGCAGCCAACACATCGCCTCAAAGTTTTCCCAAAGATGACAGAAAGCTGATGTATCGGTTCAAACCAGCCACCCTAATAAAAGGCATGTTTTCATCAAATCTTTTCTTTAAAAATTTTTTTTTTATCCGTGTTCACACCGGGAAAAAAGTCAAAGTTCTTACTGAACAAGAATTTCTGAAGGATGAAAAATACTTACATAAAAGTTGTCGTATGTAACAAATGCTAACTCATGTTGAACCACACATTCCATACACATTCTGAAGGGCCTTGAGTGCTTCAACTCACAGTCAGTAAACTCTCCCGCATAATAAATATAAGACTCGTAAAATGCACGGCAATCGTTAGTTATTCCACCACCACTATTATTACTTATGTCGATAGAGGTAGTGTCTTGTAGAAAGCTTCCCGGTGAACACTCTGCAGGAAAGGTGCAATTCCCATCCAGAGCCGATACAAAATTCTGATCCTGTGTTACACCGCAGCACATGAGGCAGATGAGGCAAAAGACGATAGAATCTGGGTACATCATTGTGCTCTTGACTTCCTTTCTCCTTTGCTTAAAAAGATGGAGTCTACCTGTTAGCCGTGCACTGCTTGTTAGCTGTGCACAGAAATCTTGAGGGCGACAAAAGAAAATCTGAAGATGGGCCACCTAGTTTATGTTTACGATGAACTCATCAATGGAAACCTAAACACGCAAACAAATCACTGAAATGACATCTTGCACTTGAAGTTGAAGCGATTTAGACCTCTTTGACACACTTGACCCAACCTGGGGACAGAAAAGGAAAACAAAACATTTAACTCGTGCACACACAAAAACAGATTTAATTCGAAAATTTGTAAAAACCATGATGGGGTGTAAAATAAATAACAATATAAGGACATTCAGTCCAAGAACAAACAAAAACAATAAATGGGGTTGCCTTCCTCAGGCACTTAAATTTTGGAGTTTGGGTCAAAAATATTGAATTTTAGATATTAGCCTTTTTATATGCTATAACCCTTCTAGAATCGATCTCCAATAGTAAAAATTATGAAAACTGTATGTTATGTAAATGTGGTTTTAGGTCTTATTTGTATTGAAAAATGTTATAACTTTACTCAACTTTTTCCCTAAATATAAAAAAATATGGGAATGGAGAAGGAGTCAATGCCTGTCATATGTGATATCTATGTAAAATGAAAGTCTGTCACGTTTGATACACAGTAGATTTAGTACTGATGTTATAAAATCACGAGCCGCTGTTCGTAAAACGCTTCCAGAAAAAAAAAAAAGGCGTTTTTCTCAAAACTTTTTTTTGCAAACATTTCGCTAACACTTAACAGTCAAAAAGTTACTTTAGATTTCAATCAAATTTGGGCTATAGCTTCTTCATATGAATGCATAAGTTGTATAACAGGCCTTTTTTTTTAATCTCAGAGGGAAAACTAAGAGAAGAAATCAACCAGAGAATCCAAAAGGCAATGATAATATATAACCATCCAGGAAAGGCATTTATAGGTAAACAAGAATTGTCAACAATAACCAAAATGGCAGTATACAAAACAGTTTATTGTCCTACTCTCCTCTATGGCAGCGAAACCTGAACCTTAGACAATAGAGAATACAGTAGCGTACAAGCAGCTGAAATGAAATATCCAAGAAGAGCAGTAGGGAAAATTAAAAGAGAAAATCAGAAACACAACAATAAGACATCAAACCAAAGCAGATGGCATAAAAACTAAGATAGAAACAAATCAATTGAGATGTTTCGGGCATGTAAACAGAATGACCGACAATAGAATAACTAAATGTTTATAAGGAAAAGAAGTGGCAAGAAGATATAAAAAAGGCATTGTAGCATAGAAATTTAACTTTTTGGAAGGAAACAGAAAATGCCAGGACAGGGCATCCTGGAGAAAAAAATCATCTCACGGCGCGTCTGAACTCATACACCGAAGGTAGAATGGGGAGCTGATAAAAGAAGAAAGGAAGGAAGGCGGTATCATTTCTAATCTTGCTAAAATACCATGGTCAATGACTGTGTTTCAAAGAAAGTAATGACTGGTCCTAACAGACCCAAAACCTTGCAGAGTCATCTTCACTAACAAATCATTCATGACTTGCAGAAGCTGTCTCTGTGCATGGTTGGCTTTATAAGCTGATTGGAACGTTTCTTCTAAACAGTTTGATTGTGAAGGAGCCATAAGTTGACCCAGGTCTATAGTTTTTCAACTTGTTTTGGTCAAGCGTTTTCTTTTTTAAGAGCGGTTTAATCAAACCAATTTTTGAATATTTCAGAACAATACTATTCTTTATGGAATCATTAATTAAAAGAGTAACTGTTGGTAGAATTTCATCAAGACATGAGTTTAAAAGATACTATGATATAACTTTACACATAAAAAAAGAAGTAAAAACTAATATGACCCCAGTATTATAGGGTTTGTACTTGTACAGACCACCTCTATTATTTTTGCGCTGTGTTTTACTTTCTCTATGCAAAGGCGGACATACTGTTTGTCTGGAATTATAATTTCATCTCTTTTATTCAACCGGAAATGCTTTTAAAGCATGTCAACATAAAACATTTATCGGTATTTGTTGAGACCACCTCTATTATTGCAAATAAATAAACCATGTTTTTTAGCTAAAACTTTGTTTTTTGTAATTCTTTCTCATAAAAGGAACTGGTAATATCTTCTCCCGCAAATCACGGATTTTATATGTAATAATAGGGTTGGTTTGTAACAGTTTGTCAATAATAAACATTTCTTTAGTGAAGTTACTAGTGTATCCTTTCTCAAAGTGTTTTATACTTAGTAATTCTCACTCGATCACCTACTTTAAATCGGGCTTTTTGTCCCACAATTCATCCTGAAACACTCCAGAATAAATAACCTGTTCATTTTCATTTTTACTTCCTTTAATAGATGTCATTTTAATTGTATTATGAAATGTGTTATTATATTCATTTAATTAATTTTTCTAATACATCATAATATTTAATAGTATCATAAGCAGTAAAATATCTAAACATTTTTTACTTTAAGAGTTCGGTTAAATCTTTCAATAACACAGGACTTTTCTTCATTTTGTGTTGTATATAATTCTATATTATTTGATTTAAGTAAATTCCTCATAATTTTATTAAAAAACTCAGTTTCCTTATCAACCCATATTTTTTTCTGGTTTTCTCTCTGTAAATAATATTTGAAATGCATTTGCAACTTTTAATCTGTTTTAGTTTTTAAAGGTATAACCCAGGCATATTTTGAAAATTTATCTATAACAGTTAACAGATATTTATAGTGTTTATTTTGTTTTGAATACTTCTGCATATCTATAAGATCAGCAACCCATATTTGATCAACACCATATACAATTACTTTTCTTGTTTTTAAATTTCCTAATAATTGGTTTATGGAGTTCATTCGCTAGATCCGTAGTTAGTCATCTATCTTTCGTGACTCCAAGTCCATTCACATATTTTAAACCAATCGTTCCCTGACTAAGCTTTTTTATTTACCCATTCATTAATACTCTTTGGTTTTATAACATTTTCATATTATCCAACATTTTTTTATCACATATTTTATTCTTATCTTTAAACTTTTTATGTTTATCATAACAGATATCATGATTCATTGCAATTTCATCTAATTCATTTATTGGTTTTGAACCAGGTAAAGGATTATTATCAGAATCAAGTCTTAAATCTAATTTAGTAAAAGGCCCTAGAAAATTATAACCAGGGCTATGTATCTCTGGCATTTTATTCATTATTGTATCTGCCAATCCTTTACCAGCAAATTTAGATTTATTCGTCCCACAAACAACACATTTGCCTTTTAACATATTTTTATGATTTGTTGTTGTAGTTAGATATGTATCTTTTGTATCTGTTTTTGTCTACATTTCACGCAATATATCATTTCCATTTTATTTAGTAAAAAAATGGATAATGTAAAATATATCTCAGTAGGAAATATTATTCTAGAAAATAAATCTTTATCCAATTATGATATTCTTCAGGCTGTTAAGGATATGTAAATAAAGAATTTCAGAGGTGTATATCTAAAATTCCATCTAAACCAAATAAAAAAGAATGTGGTAAATTTAGCGGACAGTGAAGATTCTCCGGGTACACATTGGATTTGTTATTATAAAAAAATAATGATATTTATTATTTTGACAGTTTTGGTGTGAGATATCCTGATGAAATAGAAATTTATCTAGGAGAAGAATTAATAAAATATAATATTTATAAAATTCAAAGTTTTGATCAAGTTGTATGTGGTCATTTATGTTTATACTTTTTTGTTAAAATGTCAAAAGGAATGAAATTTGATGATATAATTTTTTCTTTAGTAAAATGAGTGTTAATAAATTTGGACTAATGGATGATAGTGATGAAGAGGAAATTATTCCAATTCACAGTCATAGAGAAAACTTAAATGATTTAGAGAATGTTGATGGGTTTAATAAGAAAGGAAATAAAAAAGATATTTATGGAATGAGATTATATAAAAAAGGAATTTATGAAAGAGCGAAAATCGATTTACCAGAAAATGAAAATATTTTTTAATAAAGATAAAGTTAAAAAAGATACCCCTTTAAACATCGTTTATCATCATAATAAATGGAAACTTAATCAAAGTAAACATGGTTGGGATATCAATTTTAAAGTTGAGAATAATTCAATTACATATATAAATCTGAAAATAATATTATTCAAAAACTATTAGTTCTGGAAGTATGATTGGTAATTATATTCCAATAGAAGGATATGAAGATACAGCAATATTAACAAAACACGGGGGTAAATGTTATATTGGTGCAAATAAAAAACATAAGTTGGAACCATTAGGATTGTTTTATATTTAATACTAAATACCAGCAGATAAGTTACTTAACAGATCCTCCTGTGGATTCTTTGTCATTAAATATATTTCTGGTGAAAAAAAAGTCTCAGAACCAATCTTGAAGGTTGAACATATCGATTGAAGATTTTAAAAACTAAAGATTTTAGTATTAGAATTATAAAAACTAAGAAACTATGCAATAAAATCTTCCCACAAGAATTAAAACTAGAAGGTACTGGTAAGATAAGACTGAATAACATAACTATTTAAAATGATGTCTATTATATAAATAAAATTGCTTTTTCAACAGAAAAAATAACAGATGAAGAAATTATGTTTGTTTATAATTATTCTATAAAAATGAATAATTTAAAACTGAGTGAAAAATTTATTATTGATAAGTATACACAAGAGTATGAACTTCATGAATATACTCCTGATGTGGGTAGTTCTTCCTTAAACAAAAGTAATGAAATATGAATTAAAATTAATAATCAGGATACGATTTTTGTATATTGCGAAAGTTATTTAGAATTTGAAGGACAACTAGTTAGAGATAAAAATTGAAAGTGATTATAAAAGAAGAAGATAAAGTAACATTGATCAATAATGCGTTGATGTATTTATTCAGTAATATTAAATATAAAGTAAGTGGACAAGAAATTGAAAGTAAATTATCCTGGAGAAATGACAACTATGATGGATTTGAAATATTCAGAAGATTTTGAAAACTGGTGTTAAATCAATTATGATAAAGGTGGAATGGTAAAATTGAATAAATTATCATGGTTTGTTCCACATGTGAACCAAGTCTAGAATATGAAAATAAATTAATGCAAGCAAAAAAAAAGAAGTTAATTACACTAGCGTTTATAAAAAACTACATGGAGAAAAAAATTCAATTCCACAAGAGAAATACATTTGATTGGCGTCTATCAACAAGTAGCAATCCAGAAAAACCAAGATATATTATTATTGGATTTCAAATAAATTATATTATTATCATGATTGGAAAATCATTTAGAATAAAAAATTACTTTGTACTATTGATAAAACTAATGATGAATATAATATATTTATTGAGGAAAGATATAAAATAAAATTATCAACAAGTATTATAATCTGATTAATTCAACAGGATCATAAGGAATTATAATTCTAAATTCCCTCACCTGTATATAATTCCTTTGCTACTCTACCCAGAATACTTTTCCAATTTAGATTTTAATCATACCTGTTTCCGAATTTTTAAGTGCATTGGTTTCTTTTATAATTTCTTTATATTTATCATAATCTGTAAAATCATCTGTTCTTTACCATTAGTAAATTCCACAATCTTTTTGTTCGAAATTTTTTATCATTAATAATAATATCATTATTAACAACTTTGATTTCTTTATCACTATATAAAATTTTCCTTTATCTATCTTTATACCAATGTTATCACTATCTTTATGTCCTAAATATTCTGATAGTAAATCTCCTAGAACTCATGTTTCATCAGATTCAATTGAGCCTATTACTCAGCTTTTTAAACATATTATTTTGAATAAAAATTTTATTTTGTTCATCTTGATTTTCAATCAATGGAAGCAGTTGTTTTACAACTTCTTCCTTTTTATATTCATCACCAATTCTTTCTGATATAAATCTATTTTTTGCTCTCTTTTTGTTTTTAAATATTTAGCAACTAATTCATCAGTTCTCAGCAGTTAATTCTTTTTGAAAGACAATTTTAATTACATCATTTTTTGAGCTTATTCATCATATCATTAATTGATTTTAACAAAGATTCTTTTAAATTCATTTTTTATCATTAATTGATTTTAAACAAAGATTCTTTTAATTCATTTTTTCCTTTTTGTTCGTCTAATTTATTATTCTTATTTCTTTGAATATCTTCTTTACAAAATTGATAATGACTTTGTTCTTTTAAGATTAGATAAAATTCTTCATTTGAAATATGATTATTATTTAATCTTTAGATAAATAAATTGTATTTAATTTATTTTGACTTAGATTATATATATCATGATGCTTTTTGTTCTTTAATTTTAAACTTCTTAATTAATTTATTTGTAATAATTAATACTGAATTCCAGCGCCAGCAGAAACAGCTCTAAAATAACAGATCTGAATTAAAATAAAATATTTAAGAATGGAATATCTTTACTAAATCAACTATAACAACTTCCATCATACCATTCATTACCATCATTTCTTAAAAAGACACCATCACCAGCAGTTTCTAATTCTGGTACTTGTTTTGGAGATAAATATAATCCTGATCCATGATTTTTAATTTTACAATATTTCCATTCCGTTTTAAGTATAACCACTACCTAATATCTTGTTAACAGCTGTAGATGCCAATCTGATAATGCATCGATTCCTAAATGCTTTTCCCGCTGCAGGCAATATTGTTTTTGCAGCTGGCAATAAGAGTTTCATTAAAGCACCAAGAAATCCTCCTTCTACTTTATCTTTATTATATTTTAATTGTGCTTTTGATAGTTTAATATTAACAGACTTATGGTTATCACATGTTTTAATAATTTTGTTTATTTGTGATTGTGTTAATGCTATTTTATCATCACAATCAGAATCAACTCTAATAGTGACAGATTCATTATTTTTTTTTAGCAAGTTGAATTTTCTTTTTCTGATGTATCACTTATGTTTAGAAGTGCTTCTGTATATTTTGTTTCACTCATTTTCTAATATGAAATTTGAGATATTTTTCAATATATATCAGCACCATCTTTGTCTTTTATTTCAACTTTAAAGTTTTTAAATTTATCCTGAATTGGATGATAAATAAGTACATTTGGTTTTTCAATTATTTTACATGAAGAATTTAAGAATGAATAAACGAATGGTGATTCTAAATTGTTAAAGTAATTATTTTCAATGCAATTAAGATGAACATTAATTATATCATAAAATATTGGAAATTTAAAATTATTTTTTCTGGATTCATATTCTTTATTTTCTGTTTGACTACCATATTCCTTTTTATCATCAAAACCTAAGATTTTTCCAACAGTGTTAACATAAGAAAATCTAACTATAAAACCTTTATTAGTTTTTAGTATAGTTTTATCTTTTTCGATAAAAATATTTAATGCAAAGTTGACTTCATAATTAATTTGTCGTATAAAAATTTCTTTTATCATAGCAACCTGTTTTAAGTTCAAATGCTTGCCATCCACCAGAATCATTTCGTTTTGTTTCAATAATATTATTATTTTTATTTATATTGATTATATAAAGGGAACTAAATTCCATCAATGCAATCTCACAATTATCACAATCGATTGGCGTTTCAAGTGTTTTAGTTAAAAAGAATCATTAGAAATTACAATAATATAACTTTCTTTTTTAACCCATATTTTCTTTTGATTTCCTTTTGATTTTTTCTAGTTTATCAATAATTCTATTTTCAAGTTCATTATTTTTTCTAGTTTTCTAATAACTTTTCCCCCATATCATCTTTCAGTATTGAATTTTTTTTTTCCACTTTCATCATTATAATAACCACTGAATCCAAATTTATGTGTTGCCATTTTTTATTAGATTATTTTTGTCTTAGATGAAATCTAATAGTAATTATTTCTCCTCTAAAATCAAGTACAAAGTTATTTTGATCAAATATTTTAACATGAATATCTCTTATATTATGTAATGCTATAGGAAGATGAATTGGATTTGTTGGTTTTTGGATTATTTTATATCCAGGTGACACTTTCGGGAAAAATGAATAAATAACAGCTTCCCGAGTTCCATTTACAATTGAACCATTAATAATATTAATGTGAATAAAGATAGTGTTAATTGCTAGAATATTTACTACATTTTCAGATTCATGTATTCTTGGGCCATAAACATCATTAGTAAAACCTAAGACCCTTTTAATACTACTATTATGAGAAAACTTAACTTTATATCCAGTTTTAATATCTAGAATTGATTTCAATGTATTCAGATTTGGTTTTAAAGTAAATGCATCATCATCATCATTCTCTTTCAATTGTCTTTCTATTGTTTTATCTAAACCTTTAAATTCATATGACCCCTTTGGAAAAGTGATAGTTTTATTTTCTGAATTGCTTTCATATTCAATTATATTATTATGGGATGCTATATTTGGAATTGAATAATAAGTCTCTAGATCCACTAATGCAATTTCATATTGTTTAGTTCTATCCAATTGTAATGGAGGGTTAAATGTGGTGTTGAATTCTGATTCATTCCTATTAACAATTATCTGATGATCTTCTTTTGGAGATGTATTATTAATTGACTGTTTTAATAATTCATTATTTTCTTTTAATAGTTTTTTTTTTCATTATCCATTTTTAGGAATATAAAAAACGTATAAATCATGTCGATATTTACCAGAATTTGCAGGAGACGAATGGTCTATTACCAAATAATTATATGGTTTTGTCCAACATATTTCACAGCGTGATTTAAATTCTTTCAAATCCATATCTTCAGAAGCATGATCTTGATAAATGTGTTGAATGTTTTTATTATCTTGTTTAAACAAACATATAAAGTTACTGTTCTCTCTAATTGTTTGTCTTGGCAGACGAAAGTAATTTTGACTTAGATAGAAACAGTCTACATTGCTGTGATTACCTCTGGTATAATAGTCGTTACATTTGTTTTGTTTCTCAAGTAATACATCATCGAATACCATCAGATTTTTATCTGTGGATTTCAGTTCTTTAGGATCAATTATATTTTCAGAGTTTTCAAAGAATTCACATTTAATTGGATTTTCATAATTCATTCTTTCACCTATTTGTTTTATAAATTGATAAGGACATATTTTGTTTTTTCTTTATTTCATTTTCAATATTGAACACGTTAAGAATTGATTCTTTATTTAGATTATTATCAAACCCACATTTCATTATTTTATATTTTGGTTGAAATAAGCTTTTTCCATATACAATTAAATTATCATAATCTAATAAGTCTTTGTCTAACATTAGATTAAACAAAAGATTTGTTTTTCCACACCCAGACTTTCCCACAATTAACCCTCTTATATTTTTTGGTAGCATTTTAGAAATATTTCTATTTGTTTCTTCTTCACAGTCAATATTCATTGCCATTTATTTAAGACAAAAATTGTTTGTTGCTTCCCTCTAAAATCATAACAAGCTGTTATAGGGTTTTCCATTACTACTCAAGAAAAACGCTTCAACGCACACACCCAGAATATGACAGGATTCGGCCTTTTGTTGTAACATGTCTAGACCGAATGTGTTCTGTGTTGACGTGCTTTAAAGGCATTTCCGTTGAATAAAAGAGACGAAATTATAATTGCAGACAAACAGTATGTCTGCCTTTGCATAGAGAAAGGAGCCACTTGCTTAGAGAAAGTAAACACAACGCAAAAATAATAGAGGTGGTCTGTACAAGTACACAAACCCTATACTACTTTTTTTTCTGGTTGTCCTCCACCCCGTTAGCTTCTAAGTAGAATTGCACTCTATCGAGGTAATCAACTATGGTTTCTGTTGCTTCATTAAATTCATTAATATGGCCAAATAACGCCATTGTAGCAAAATATAGTACTTCCTTTATAGCAAAAGATGCTCTGGTTGCTCTGTTAATGATTGTAGCTCAGATTCCTCGTCGCCATTGAGGTAGCTTATAGATTGAGATATTAAGGATCTTAGATGATTAGACAAGACCAGCCAAGTGTTGTTATGATTTGAACAGGAAGTTCCTTTATTTGTCAAAACAGGGACTATTACTCTTACAAGTAATAGTAAACATGATAAGGAAACAATAACTATAATATCAAGGGTATCAATAATATAATGGATTGTGTCCCTTAATATCTCAAACATCCTCGAAGAAATTACAGACCTACACTGGTCACTCCGTACAAGTGGTGGGAGAGTGTTTAGTCCATGTCCAACACAATCAGAAGTTTATGAATTTACCCTTGTTAGTTGTCAAAGGGGAAAGGTCCTCCATTATTGGGGAGAAACTGGTTGAAACACATGCAGTTAGATTGGAAAAATATTTTCTCGGTGAATGTCAACAATGTGTGTAATAGTACTGGATTTACACAATCAAGATTAGAAATGATCATCAAAAACTACAGTGATGTGTTTGGTCCGAATGGATTACTCAATGACAGAACAGTGACCATCAGTGTGAAGGACTCAAACCCAAAATATTGTAAAGCTAGAGTACCACCATATGCTATGAGGGAGAAAATTGAAAAGAGCTTGATAGACTTGAGCAAAATGGGATCATTAAGAAAGTAGAGAGCTCAGACTGGGCTAGTCCCATTGTACCAGTGCAAAAGAAAGACGGCACCGTGAGAATCTGTGGAGATTATAAGATAACTGTGAATAGAGAAATAGAACAGAACAGATATCCAATTCCGAACATTGAAGATATAAGCGCAAAAATTGTGAAAGGTGAAAATTCAGTGAACTTGATTTTTCGCATGCGTATACGCAATTGAAACTGAACCCTGATTCCAGAAAATATACAACCATAAACACACATAAGGGACTGTATCAGTATGAAAGACTCTGTTTCGGTATTAGCTCTAGTCCGGGTATATTTCAGAATGTAATGGACAGTATGTTCCAAAACATGCCAAATGTATGTGTATATTTTGATAACCTGTATGTTATTGGTAAAGATGACTTGCCGAGCATCTTCAAACACTGGAAACAGTTTTGAAGTTGGTCAGTGAAAAAGGTCTTAAAGTCAACAAAGAAAATGTCAATTCATGTTGAATGATATAAATGTTTTGGGTTATAGACTAAGCAAAGCAGGATTGAAACCTCAGTATGAGAAAACTAAAGCCATTAAAGAAGCTGCAGCACCAGAAAATGCACAGCAACTTAAAGCTATTCTGGGAATGATTAACTATTATTCTAAGTTCATTGGAAATCTTTCAAACACCTTATCTCCATTGTACAAACTATTAAAAAAGGATGTACCATGGAAATGGGGTGAGGAGCAAGAGACGGCTTTTAACACAGCTAAAAACATGTTATCATCAGAAACTTTGCTTATTCACTATAACCCAAAGAAGAAACTTGTACTAACTTGTGACGCCTCACCAAATGGGCTGGGTGCAATTTTATCTCACATTGACGAAATAGGGGACAGGCCAATTGCATATGCAAGTAGGTCACTTAACCCAGCAGAGAAAAATTATTCCCAATTAGACAGAGAAGGCCTAAGCATTATCTTTGGTGTTAGAAAATTTCACAAGTTCCTTTATGGTAACCATTTCACAATATTTACTGATCATAAGCCCTTATTAGGCTTATTCGGCGAACACAAATCATTGCCTGAACATGCCTCGCCGAGGGTTCAGAGATGGGCAATGACACTATCAGGTTATCATTATGAGCTAAAGGTATAAACCAGGCTCTGAAAACAGCGCTGACGGTCTTAGTAGACTTCCACTAAAAGAGCAAAATTGTTGCTATGTCCCAGAAGACATTGAAATATTATTTTCAATAATGGATAACTCATATGTGACTGTGAACGATGTTAGGAGCGAGACTCACAAAGATGAGTGCCTGATAAAGGTATATGATTACTGTATGAATGGTTGGGTGGACGATAGTGTAGATGATGAATTGAAACCCTATACGAACAGAAAACTAGAACTAAGTTTAGAGGATGGATGCATCCTTTGGGGATCTAGAGTTGTGATACCTAAGAGTTTACATAAGCATGTTCTTACTACCTTGCACGATACGCACCTTGGTGCATCAAAAATGAAGAGTCTTGCACGGTCATGGTTTTGGTGGCCACAAATGGATGCAGATATTGAGAAATTTGTTAAATTGTGCTCAACTTGCGCACAACATGCTAACCAACCCGCTAAGGCACCCCTACACAATTGGGACTGGCCACTTGAGCCATGGAAACGCATCCATTTGGACTTTGCAGGACCCTTCATGAACAAAATGTTTTTGATTGTAATTGATTCACATTCTAAGTGGTTAGAAATTAAGATAATGAATACAATAACAGCATCTTGCACTATCTTGGAATTGAAAGAAATCTTTTCCACTCATGGACTTCCAGACAAAATTGTCTCAGACAACGGTCCGAGTTTCACTTCTCAAGAATTTAAGCAATTCTGTGGTGCAAACGGCATAGAACACATTACAAGCTCACCCTATCATCCGGCTACAAATGGCCTTGCTGAATCAGCAG
This sequence comes from Doris montereyensis, assembly GCA_037039925.1. NCBI lineage: Eukaryota > Metazoa > Mollusca > Gastropoda > Nudibranchia > Dorididae > Doris > Doris montereyensis. The sequence goes on from JAXRKP010000416.1 coordinate 13,799, forward strand.
TACGCATTTTTAAGAATGCAAAGATTAAAATGGGTCAAAGTTACCTATAAGAGAACGATTAAATAGATTCTTAGCTAAAATCGCTCAACACCTCATGTAACAACAGGCGTTACTCCAAATGAATTACTATGTGGCAGGAAGATGAAAACCCATCTTGACCTGCTCCATCCTACCGTTCAAAAGTCTGTTTATAACCACCAAAAAGCTCAGAAATTTAATCACGACAGACATGCGGTTGAGAGAGAATTTGGAGTGAATGAGAGAGTATATTTGAGAAACTTTGGCAGGAGAGAAGTGGGTGCCAGGTAGAATAATTGAAAGTACAGGACCGGTGTCCTATAAGGTAAAAACAAATGAAGGGTTGATTTTATCTAGACATGCTGATCACTTGAAAATCACTTGTGCAGAAACTGAGTATGGCACTACCCCAAATCCCTTGATATCTAATAGATTCGAACAAAACGTTCAGGATCCTCAACCTGTAAGAGTTGAGGTGAGTGATCCAAACCCAATGACCTCAGAAACCACGCTTACAAATAATCATGATACAGGTACTTGTACAAGAAATTCATCTTGTGCACTTGAACCACTAACGCCAGACGGCCGTGATATTGGTTGTGCATCTGAACCACTAATGCCAGGCGGCCGAGATATTGGTTCACCAATCCAACCACTAAGAAGATCAGCGAGATCAATTAAGCCTCCAACTAGATTGGATTTATAACTGACATTGAAGCACTGTTGAATTTTTGGTAATTTGTATTATTATTATTATTAATATTATATCCTCCATATAATGTCTCTATTGTTTGAAGCGCTTGGTTAAAGGGTTATTACAATACTTATTATTATAAGTCGGTCTGACTTGTTTCATTTATATTCCTCAATAGTTCATTTAATTTGCCAGCCTATCCTTGTATAAGTAATGCTAATTTTAGGCTATATTGCTTTCTGTTTATTTTTGTTCAATTATTATAGTATTGCATTCACTAGGAGGGAGGAATGTGATAAAGTGATGTAAGGGACACAATCCATTATATTATTGATATCCTTGATATTATAGTTATTGTTTCCCTTATCATGTTTACTATTACTTGTAAGAGTAATATAATAGTCCCTGTTTTGACAAATAAAGGAACTTCCTGTTCAAATCATAACAACAATGGCTGGTCTTGTCTAATCATCTAAGATCCTTAATATCTCAATCTATAAGCTACCTCAATAGGTAAAGCTGTCTACTACTTCCAGAGGCTCACTGTCCACAGTGATTGGTTCAGAACTTGCTGCTTTCACTTTAGTGGTTTAAGTATCTTTGATTTTTCAAGATGCATCCTGAGGCCAATAGAATTGGACAATTCTGAAAGACTTGTCATTTTACTCTACATCTACAGGTGGTTGTGTGATAATAGTGCCAGGTCATCTGTAAAATCAAGATCATCTAGATGGGTCCTTAGTGTTCACTGAATGCCATTTCTTCTTCCCGCTGTTGTTTCTTTCATAAGCCAGTCAATTGCTAGCATAAAGAGAAATGGTAATGGTAGGCAACCTTGTCTTACACCTGTTCTTATCTCAGAGCTGTCTGTAAGTTGTCCATTATGTAAAATCCTGCAATTTATGTCATTGTACATCTTTTTTGTTAGGTTGACTATTTTCTGGAGTATACCATAGTGCCTTATGATTTTCCATAAGGTGGCCATATCAATACTGTCAAATGTCTTTCATAATCAACAAAGCTTATTATCAATGATGAGTTCCATTAAACACATTGTTCAACTTATCCTTTTCAGGAGGGTCCAGTATTTTTGCATGCCGCTGGTCACTCTAAGCACACCTACGCTAATGGCGGATCCGCATTTGCATCACTCCCGGCCTTCCAACGAGACAAAGCGTTGGTGGCGGGTCCTGTATAACTGCACTGCAGTGCTCTCAAAGACGACTTTTAGGATGCCTCTATTTGACCAATTACGCTGATCAACCCACGCCACGGCAAACCGAGAGAAAGTCTATTAATATTATTCTAAAGGGGTGAAAATGATAGTTTATTTCCGAGTCTAACACACTCGATATATTTCTTATAAAGATACACAAAAACACAGAGAAGCTCTATCTCAAATGTAGGCTATGGACCCCTCTGCAAAGTGGACAAAACCAAAGACTCTTATCTTCGTATGACCAACGCAACATCTGGACAGATGTCAATTACTTTAGTAACAAGCTCCACCCACTAGTAAGAAATAGTGATTGATACAAATAAAAGATATCAGTGGCCAATCACATTGCACATATATGGTCTGCCTGAATGGAGGGCATGACCTTCAGTCAATAGAAAGAAGCCATGTTTCAGGTTTGACCAATCAGGGGAGCATTGTATTCATATTGTCAAACACCACACATTTCAAAATATTTCTCCACCTCTTTTTCACATAAGAATGAAAAGATTGGAGTATTGGAAGCACAATGGAATGTTGAAGCTTTCATCTGAGTTCAGCAGCCAACAACAAAGGAACTTTGATCTCTCAAACAGATCCATTTCACATGGTCATGATGACATGTGGTATCTGGACAAGAGGAAGGGTGGCTATTTGAAGTGTATAGACATGACAAACTACAAGGCTATCTTTCTAATGTATATAAAGGACTAAGGAGGAGGTTTCCATCATTTGAAAAACCACTGGATTGCATAAGGGGTGGGGGCTTATTGTGAGGAGGAGGATTACTATTGAACTGTAGGAAGGCAACACCCAAGTATACAGAACGATGGTCAGTCATATCATTGTAAAGGAGAAGAGAGGGTAATACTAGTGATAGACAAAGGGTAAGAGTTGTAAAAAAATGCTGGTCAAGAGAACAAGGATGCATGACTCAAGCATTACAGGAACTTAACTGGTCTTCTCTGAAACCCGCCGAAAACACTCTCGCCACACATATTTACAAAGCAATAAACACAGACACATCAACCGTGAAAATCCCAACTTACTTTTCTCAACGCAACAATGAATATACTCGCACAACGAGAAATCATCACCAGCAAAAATTCATCAACCCACATACCCGGACCAACATTTACAAACACAGCTTTTTCCCCTCGAACCATCTGCGAGTGGAATGCCCTGCCAAATAGAGTCATCAACAGCTTATCTGTTGACCAATTTAAACGTGTGCTTGGATGTGAAAATGTGTGAATATGAACTGTGAAGTGTAACACTATATTCGCATTCATGGGCAAAATGCCTTTTTGCGAATTATCAATTCTGATTCTGATTCTGAAGGAGGAGTTTTTAAAAGCATGGGAAGCATGTGGCTGAGGAGAGGTGTTAGGTCTGGGATAGGGTGTGTGAAAGCAATAAACCTGGGGGTCTGTTTCTTTCATCATGGGAATGTGTTACCTATACACACTGGGTTGGGTCATGAGATTAGCGAAAGGCGTATTGTTCCATCATTCTATTTAAATGTGAGGATGAAATAAAAATAAATGATGTTCATTGAAACTCTACTAGACAATATTCAACACAGCCAGCCACGCTAACATTGAACGACTGGAGTAAAGCCTGACCATGTTGCCATTTGATCCGTCCCAGCCCTCCCTCTCTGTGTGTTGCCTCATCTCTCTCTCATTTTCTCCCTCCTTTCTTTATCTTCCTTGTTCTCTTTATGTCTCCTTTCCTTTTCTCTCTCCTCCTCTCTGTCTCTCTTTTTTGGTAGTTGTATTTCGTTTTCTTCTTTCTTTTTGTCTTTTCGTTTTGTATATTTTTGTTATGAGGCTTGCTCTGTTGATGGAAATTGCGCAATGGGTCATTACACTATTGGCTCTCTATTAGTTTCGTTCAGCATTGTTTAGTGTTGATTTGTTTCTATGCCTCCTTGCTATTTATGAAGGTTGGGCACACTGAAGATTTCTCAGTCCTGACCCGTTTTATATCTATTAGTATTAGACCTTTCATATTCATCTTCATTAGTTGTGGGCCAACTGCAGTATTATTCCATGTCATGTTCAATAAAAGTAGGCTGTAATAGATGTTATTGTTAGTAAACAATGCAATCTAAACACGATGACAGTAACGATAACAAAATGAATAGCCCCTACGTCAAATAACTAAACGAAGATAAAAAAAACGTCAAATAACTAAACGGAGATAAAAAAAACAATCACAACAATCACAGGTATGTCGTGGTCAAGCACGGCAGCCTCGTCAGCCGGGTGAGAAAACTATCGGTGCCATATCGGAAGCCTCAGTACACAGCTAAACGAGATTATCGATCGATATTGAGGTCAGCTGGCGTGGTTAGCCTTAAAAGGGTTACGGTTGCAATCCTTTCTAGCTTTTTTTCTTCAGTCATTGTCCTGCCGCTGTTCAATGCTTCCTTCTTCCTCCTCCTGACTGTTATTTTTTCAAGTGATGTTTCACTAATCCACTCCTTGTATTTATAGTCCTTTCTTCCTAAAATTTCTTCACATGCCTATGTAAAGACTTCTTTCACTTGGTTCCAATGGGTATCTACATCCTTCTCAATAAGTTCTCGAGGCTGAAATTTGTTTTTGAGACAGATCTGGAATTCTTCTTTCATGTCTCTTTGTAGTAGGTTGACTTGGAATTTTGGTTGCCTGAAACCATCTCTGTTGTTGCATTTCCTAAGTCTTAGTTTCAACACTGCCGGGAGTAGATGGTGGTCTGATCCTATATCTGCGCCTCTGAGAACTCAAACATTTTCCAATGAACGCCTAAATCTATGAGATATACAGAAATGGTCAATTTGATTTTCTGTGTTTCCATCCAGTGATACCCATGTGGCCCCATGGATCTTCTTGTGTGAAAAAATGGTACCGCCAATAACCAATCCATTGAAGGAGCACATATTTGCAAACCTTTCTCCATTGTCGTTCATCTCTCCCAGTCCATGTTTGCCCAATATTTCTTCATATCCGGTGTGGTGTTTGTTCCTACCTTTGGATTAGCATCTCCCATCATGATATTGACATCTCTAGAGGGTAGCTTTTCTATCACTCCCTGTAACCAGTTATAGAATTCATCCGTCTCATCGTTACCTGAATCATTTGTCGGCGCGTAGATGTGCACTATGTGGATCCTCTTGTTTCTTGATGACAATGACGCCATGATGATCCTCAAGCCATGGGCTTCCCAACCTCTGAGTGTTTTCTGTGCTGCTTTACTTAAGATGAGAGCAACTCTTTCTCGCTGTGATCCTTAGTCTTTTCCAGAATAAAAAATCTGTTCTCCTGTTCGGAGACGTTTCTGTCTGAATTGTATCCAGCGAGATTCTGCGATTCCCAGTACGTGCGACTTGTTATAGTGCATCTCTTGGATAGCTTGTTTACACTTGCCTGCTTCACACAAGGTTTGCACATTCCATGATGCAATCCGGTAAGAATTCTTGCTTGAAGATGGAGGCCTCTGTCCAGTAGCTTCCTTTCAGTTTCGCCACTGAACGTCATCCGTTCTGTAACAGGAGCTCTATTTTTTTCCCAAGATGGTGTTTTCGTTTCTCTGCGCTCGTGTTTCTGTAACAATTTTCTTTTTACAGATGGGGTTGTTAGCCCCACGCCAACCTCCAGCCTGGAGGACCACCTAATTCACCATTTTAGTCGCCTCATATGACACACTGGCATCATGTTGGGCATACTCATGCACCCTTTCTTTGGAGGGACCCCTACAATTACTACAAAAGGCCTGGATGTGTAAAGATAACAAACAAAAGACATTGGATTTAGATTAGTATGAAAAAGAAACAATGAAAGATCTATCACCAATCACCAGTCCTGAAGGCTAAAAAAATAATTAAACACACTATGCCCAACTATGGAACTCATCTCCTACTCTATTTCTCTTCTTTCCAACACAAAACCAAAGCTACAACTTTTAGATTTTATCTCCAATCATTTCATATCCCTTACATGCTATCAAATAAACCTGTAAAAAGATAATTGTATACCAGTACATGCTAAGATGCAGAAACAATGAACTTGGTATTGTTGTGAAGTTGTTTTTTTAATGGAATTTGAGGATTTGGAAAATTTGTTGTAAAACTAGAGCTAGATCTAGATGTAGACCTATATTCTAGATTATATCTACAATCTAGATCTCTACAATCTACATTTATAAGCAATATCCCCTAGATTCTAGATTAAATCAAAGAGAATATATCTATATCTAGACAATAGATCTATTAGTAGATCTAACTATTACTAAGTAATGAAAGATAGATCTAGATCTAGATTTTAGAACTAACTACTACTCAGTACTTAGGAGAAATATGACAATAAGTGACAACTCCACTAATAAAGACAGAACAAACACGTGATGTTTTGGGTATAACCCTTCGTCAGACAACAAATGAGAAATATCCCTAGAATCTAGATCTAAGTAATACCTCCGGCATCACACAATGTGATGTTGGAAGAAAAACATAAAAGGAGAAAGAAAGAAAAGAAAAAGACAGTGATGATAAGAAACTTAGCAGAGGGGGTGTGATTAGTTGTTATTACAACTACTCAGTACTTAGATCTAGATCTAGATCTAGTACTACTGTTGAACTCACTGAAGTTTGAATTGTCTGCTACCTCTAAATGGAAAGCATTGAAATGGTGATGCCTCAGTCCTCTGTGAATTTAAAATAAATGTTACTAAAAGTACTAGATCTAGATCTAGATCTATCTATCCAGATTTACGCCTGCATTGAGGTTTAGTTCTGTAATGAATCAACGATACTAATCAAGGAGTTGCTCATGTGACAAACAATTATATCGAAAGTAGAAAGAACTCACGTCCAAAGCAAGAGTTCTATATTATTTCGTTTTGGCACACGTTTGTCGTGTATTATGTCAGTTACACACTTAGGTCGAGCTCTCTGCATCGTTGACCATTATGATAAAAGATTCTTGGACAACATGAACTAGATTTTATTTTCTTCCTTTTTTTTGTTGTAAAAACGTAGAGACTATATATATATATATATATATATATATGGTGCCATATAAATAATATATATATAGTTTGTGAGATTGATAACATTTTTAGAAAAATGTTTGAATTTCATACTGTGACGATCGAAGAACTGCCAGCAGTGAACCAGTGGTTGGAACGACACCTGCCTGAATCATGGAGGGTAACGATTTATTTCTTGCTTTTTAAAAATATTTTCTTTAAAAGAGAGTGCCAAAGTCTTTCCTAGATTCATTGTATATAGACTTGTTGTACAGCCTAGCAAAGTGTTGTTACACTTTTAGTTATTGTTTTGAGCTTGCAACATTAGCACGATACTGATAGGCCTAACGCTCCAGGATCCACCAGCCAAAATAGGGCCAAAGTTCAAACAAATTGCTTTTTATTGTTTTTCATCATATTTTAATCATTTTCTGAAGCTGAAATATTTGGAACTTATCATATTAAAGGTTACCAAAATCGGAGGTGTGGAACAGGGATTTTTATGGGGTCAAATTTGTAACAAAATAAGATTTATTGCAAATGTCACGTTTCAATATGTTATAAAGATATGCTTTAACAAAGGCGAATCAAAACTTGTATTAATTAATATGATCATATTTTACAGAGACAAAGAGCGTTTTCACAATTTCAAAGCTGATTTTCTCAAATGACATGATTCAACGTCATACTTTCTTACGTTCTTTATCTTTTAAAATATAAATATTCAACTAAAAGTAGGGTATATAAACTCTTGTTACAAATATAATTAAACTCAGCCTTGCGATATATGTAAATATATGCGTTTTCCCGTTTACTCTCTCAGATCAACCTATAAATATCAAGGTCAAGATCTGCAAATTAGCTATAAAAATGAGTTTCTACAATGGGGCGTTTAGCATCTCGAAATATCTGGTCTTGTTTCAAAACAGATCAGTGGTAATTCTTTTGTGGAGTCTGAAGCCTCTTTGATTATAGTACAATAAAATAAGGGCAGTGAATGATATAAAAACCTCAATTATTAATTTCTATGGGAATACAAGTTAGACGGTGTGTGAGCAATCTAAATTTCTAAAGTTCGAAAGGATGAAAATGCTATTACTTAAGAATAAGAAGATCTAGTTCTGCTCTCTCGGTTGGCATGGCAAGAATAAGTCGTAAATGTTATGTATAGGATATCGTAGATGCCATAGCAACAAGTTTCCCACAGTTCTGTGATATTTAGATCTAAATAAATCTAGTCATATATGTTGATTCATGTTTAGATATATAAAATTTAAATGTTTAAGTCAGCGCGTACGTCTTCTGCTGTCACTACACAATGAAAAACACTAGTAAAAAACAACCACGCAATAGAGCTACCACTGATCAGGAAAGCGCGCAATGCATCATGGGACAAATTGGCAAGAGGAGCTAAACACCTAATTCTATGTGTGATTTGTTTGAAATTCATTTTCATTTATTTTATTATAAGCTTCAAAGAAATATCTCAATTGCTATAGAAGTTTTATATGAATTCATATGATGATATTTTACAATGCTAAAGAGGTTTTTCACAACTTCAAAGCTGGATTTTCTCAAATGACATAAATCAGCGTCATATCTTCTCTCTTTTTCGTTCATCAGATATTTATCTGACATATGTAACCTTTGTCACAGATATACCTAGTAGTTTAATCTTGTGATGTATACATCCATTTACCCTCTTGGGTCAATATTATTAGGTCAAATGTCAGTATATATTATGTGAGTCCGAAACGTATCATATTGCACTTTCTCGGTTGATTGTGATATATATTCGCAAAAGGAGGTGTATGACTTTATATTAGCTGATATTGTATATGTATGCGTGTGTGTATTGTGTATGTGTGTGTTGTGCATGGGTATGTGTGTGTTTGATACAATAGGTCTATCCATGTGTTTTCGCTAAAAGTATATATCTAGCAACGTGACTTTGAATAATTAAAATAACCACAATCCCAACAAGTGGCAAACAGCACAAATACTGGTCTGGGATAAGTGTTGTATAGCAAACAAAAAGTGAGCGATACAAAAAGCCTACAACCATAAAAAAAAAAAGTGTTCATCTTTTCTTTTCACTACATTGGTAAATGAGGTGATAATAATAATTTCTCTCCTTGAACTTAATGTGGATACGATGGTCCAAACGTCATGGGCTGTGTCACGGGCTCGCAACATCTTACTCAACTTTTTCGGGTTAACTCCCTTCATCCCTCTACCCATCTAGGTAGGTGGATCGACACCTAGTTTCATCGGAAACGGACGATAAAAAAAAGGAGGTCCCGTGCAGATCACAAAAAACTCCTGTGCACGTTAAAGATCTGTTGCCTGTTCACAAGGCAGTACGGGTTTAAAATCCAACCCAAACCCTAAAATCATCTTAGTTGTGGATGTTGGTAAATCAAATCAAACAAAACTTGAATTCAATGTTACACGATATTACAAGGTAACATTTGCTTTCCCTCCTGTTGATAAGAACGTTCACGGACAAATATGAAAAAAGTTTGAAATATACAATTCGTTGTTTTGTATACGGCTTGAAAAAAAACAAACTCCACCTGGAATAAAAAAAAAAGAGTTTGAAAACGTATTGGGTGACGAAACAAAGAATTCAAGATTAGAAATTAACAATAACATTAATGACGGAGATAATAATTGATTGTGTTAAAAAAAGGCAATACGTTTTGTATAAAACAATGGACAAAATAATAAGGTCGTGAACATAATGGAGAAAGGCGTGCCAAGCACATTTGCCGGTGAGTACAACGCTAGCTATAGCATTGGCAAGATTTGAACGCAGGACCGCACGATCAAAAAGTCCGGCTGCTAACGCTCAAAGGTATTCTCGAAAATTAGTCAATTATTCTATCAAAAACTAGACTGCTGACACCACTGACTTATCAAAAGCTAGATAATAATATGTCACAAGCAGACAAAGTTTGATTAAACCGTAGTTTTATTGATTTGGAACAGTACATGCTATTATAATTAGAAAACATCTTCACTCCCATACATAACAACTAAAGGAAAAGGCTCCCAGCACGGTGTAAAAGAAAACTTTAAACCGCCTTACATTTTACCCTCAAATTTCTTTTGGGTGATAGTTAGATAATGTCACCTTCATACTCAAGATATCTCTGTTTATTATGTCTCTTGTTCATCAACGTTGTATTCTATTACGTGTCCTCCTGACATTCCACACACCCAATAGAGCAGTTGAGACTGTGTGTCCCGCTGTTACTGCTACACCATAGAATCGAGAGTAATCTGTAGGCCTCCATGACGCCTATCAAGACAATACTATGTACACCCAGTGTTGTAACGTAATGGTCAACGTTGTTTGGAATAAACATGGGTATGACCCTTTTTGGCAATTTGACCAACATTACGCATGAAGCGCTGCTTTTGAACTTGCAGATAAAAAAAGAATACTAATGCAGCAGGCATACAGTATATGTGTGCAGTCGAAAGTTTCTGTATGTAAGGTCTTATTCCTTTTGACCATTTCCCTTGCAATCTGTAAATTGTTTTATTTCAAGCTTGAAGACTTCTTTGTAAGAAGAGCAACACCTGGCGTATTCAAAATGTCAGTCAGTGAGCGTGAGGAAGAAACTTGTTTGACGGAACTGACAACAAAGGAAATTCTTCTTGTAAGAATCTTGCAGGAACTGCTTGGATCATGGTGTGTCCTTTGGTGGCATGCTTAAGGTCTTTGTTTTCACTTTCTAACGCTCAAAGGTATTCTCGAAAAATAGTCAATTATTCTGTCAAAAAGTCGGTTGGTGTTCGCCTTCACCGAGTTCGAAATATAGGCCTTCCAATGTGTCTTCCATTGACTGAAGACACTCATCCAATATTAGTAAGTAGTCGTCATCGTGATAGTGATATATACTTTTGACAACCGAGAAGATTTTGCTCTTGAACCGTGTCTTCCGTCCTGCCTTTACTTGGTTCTTTTCTTGGATATGACTACCTGGAGGGCTTTCTTTTTGTTTGGAAATTTAACATGACAAGCATCATGTCTCCTACTCTATAGCCTCTTAACTCAACCGCTCATTGTTTCTTCTCTTACTAGAATCTTCAACCTAACTTCGACATTTTTAGTCAAAATAATTTTTAAGGCTTTCAACGCTTTTCTTTCACTTATTCCATTAAACAGACACTTCACTACCGTTGTTTTGTAATCGAACGAATCTTCTTTTGAGTTGAATTTCTCTCTTGTCTTTAGTCTGAGTGACACTGTTGAGATCCTTCCCCTCGTGAGCTCATTCCTTGTTATTTCACGTCTTTTTGTTCAAACACACACATACATAGACTTGTATGTCCACGTTGTTTGTGAACTTCCTGTCAAGCAAAATCTTGGACATTCAATCTACCACCTAGTTGACTTGATGCCGTTACATCATTCTTCCCTGAGCGTGGCAGCTTTCTTTGGCTTTTCTTTTACACCGTGCTGTGAGCATTTTCTATTTAGTTGTTATGTATGAAAGTGAAAGTAAATATGTTTTCTCGTTATGATAGCATGGCGACTTACTCCGCCTCACCCTCCCCCTCCCCCCGGTGGTGTTTATAAATTGGAAGTAAGTACCATTACATATTGTGTTGAAATATTGAAATGGGTTTCATTGAAAAATAATATTATTATCTTCATCCATGACCGAACACCACGTGACAACTTTTAAGTTCCTTCCTCCTCTTCGTGTATTTCTCGGTCTGTCTTTTTGGCTCTGTTTGTTTTTCTGTCTGTCTATATACAATCTCCCTCCTCCCCTCCCTCCCTCTCTCCCTCCCTCCTCCCCTCTCTCTCTCTCTCTCTCTCTCTCTCTCTCTCTCTCTCTCTCTCTCTCTCTTTCTCTCTCTCTTATATGTGACACACAGGTACCTCTTATCAATGTTAATAGAATGAGGTCGGATTTTTTTATCTATTATAAACTTTGTGAGAAATTATTTTCTTTTATAATAAAAATGTAGTTTTTTGTATATTCACGATATAGTATTTTCAAAAATTCATATAAAAAAACTTACCCAAAATATTAAAAAAAAATCCGACGTCACTTTAGATATAAATGGAAGCACAGGTTTTGAGTAATTTTATTCATAAACGAGGAGGAGATACATTTGAAAATAGGGTCGAATTCCAAGATGGCGACCGTTTCTATGACAACCAAGGGTGCTACAAACTTTTCAATGATATGGGATGACTGTATTTTGACAGTTACTCATGTAGATACTAAAAGCAAAAAATCTAAACTCAAAAAGCAAGAAAAATCACAGTTCAGGAGGCGCCCCCTTAAATTTAGGGTCGTTGCTGTTACTAATGTTACTAGGGAAGAACGCAGGCCATGTGTACTATTGCACACGTACTATTGGGCAGGAAACACTGACTTCTTTAAATTTCCATAATATTCCTTGCCGCATGGTTTATGACGTAGTTTGACCTTTGTTGAGTTCATTGTTTAACAACATCCAATGATATTACAACTTATTTTAATCCCACCCCGTAGCTACTCCCTGGGTTTTTGTTTAACCAATGACTCAACAAATCTGCAGTACCCGGCATTGCACGTACATTTCAAATAGATCTTTAATTTATGCAGGGACGGATTTAACCCTAAACAACTAGAGGGACACTTTAATGAACGGTAATAAAAAGGAAAAAACAAATCAACGAATATGACGTCACAAGCACTTTCTTTTCCTTTATGTGAAGGTGAGCTTTTGGTCTTCAATGATGCAAATCGATTGATGTCTCTTTTGGTTTCAAGTATTCACACTCTTGTGAACTGACATTTAAAATGCTTAAAGCATTTAGTCGATCATGTCCATATTTTTTGGAGATTTGTTGTTATTCGTTTGTGTTATATTTGACAGCATCGACCATATGGTTGAACTACATTGACACCTCTTATTAATCTTGACCTTTTCTTTCATTTGTTTCATGTCGCACGACTACTTTGTGACCAAATGTTATCGCCCCAAAGAATAAACAATAGAAGCAAATCAAGCGGTTTCTACGCTAGTCAATCATTTGACAGTATCATACGTAGACGGGTTTCGAAAGCCGAAAACGCGATGTCTTTCACTACGAGGTCATAAATGTTTTGTTTGCAGCTGTCCTCATGCTTCAAACTTTTGAAGTTTTTTTAAAGAAAGTCTATCTATTTCAGCATTAAATTAATAAACACAGTAATTCATTAATCATTATGAATATACACATCAATAAATTATCATAAATCTATCCACGATAAGACTCTACAGTAACAAGTACCCTCTCACTGCCATGATCTGTTTGTAATGAGGCGTTTGAGCTCCTAATGCCAATCTGTCCCATGATGCATAGAGCGTTTTCCCAGATCGGTGGTAACTCTTTTGCGTGGCTGTTTTTCACTAGTGCTATTCATTTATAGTGACGTGACAGCAGAAGACGTACGTTGACTTTAACATTTAAATGTTATCTATCTAAACATGTGAATCAACATATTTGATAAATTTGTTTAGATATACATCATAAAATTGTGGAAAATAGTTGCTAATGCATCTTAACATCCTATGCGTGTCATTTCCGACTGATTTTTGCCAATGCCAGCCGGAGAGCGGAGCGTTAGATCTATTTATTCGTGCTTGCATTTTTCAATCTTAATCTAATTGATAATTGAGATTTGTTATCGCTTTTGGATATAAATATGTTGTATCTCGCGGTGTCTAGATGTATTAACATTAGGTTCTAGTTCTGGGTGTAGATGTTCTTCTGTCCAAAGAACGAGTTGAAAAAAATAGGACACAAAAAAAAAGAAGAATCAAGTTGAACGTGTAGTAAGGTTGAAAAAAATTTAATAATTTGTTAGAGAATTTGAAATTGAAAACAGACTTTAACAAATACACTAAATTACATTTTATGAATATATCAAAATGTAAAACTACAGGGGCGTTTAGCTCGTTTCAGATATTCCCGATAAGACCTCACGTAGATTGGCCGTGGTAACACTTTTTGCGTCGCTGCATTTTTTCAATGCAAAATCCTATAATACTTTCATAGAATGTGAGACTGTGCGTCAATGTAACTCATTGCAAACAACGAAAATTGATGATATATTCATCTTGTTAAGCACCAGTCAATAAGTTATAAAATAATGAACACCTAATGTTGTTATTATTTCTACTCTATCATTTCTAATTCTAGATCTAATTTGTATTATTATTATCATTACTGGTGGTCATTCTGTTCCTTCTCCTTCTCTTAATATTTAATAATCATCACTACAAGCGTTAGCATTACTATTTACAATATCAGAATGATTATTAACAACAGTAGAAATGGTAGCAGTAGTTATGAAAATGACGTGGGCTACTCACTGCCCTCGTATTTTACTATAATTAAATACGGGCTTCAGGTTCCACACAAAAGAATTACCACCGATCTGTTTCTGAAACAGATGCACATAATTTCTGTCGCTTAACACCTCATTAGATCTACATACAAACAATTATCGACTAGGCAGCTGTGCTGAATTACGCTGGCAGGTAAAAGTAACTTATCAATCTTTTTTCAATTCGGAATTTTAAAAAGTTTAAAAATGCAACTTAAAAACTGATAATTTTATTTGATATTAGTATATAAATCGATGTTAATCCAACATTTTTAACATACATGAGCAAAGCTTAAAGGTAAATGCTTAAAATTGCAAGCCAAACAAATAAAACACATAAGTTTTGCCAATTTTCATTTACGCATGCCACAGCGCCAAACGTGGGACACGAATGCAAAGTGTCCTAACCATTCTCACCCGGCTAGTCTTTCAGGCTTTCACTTTCACCTGCATTTGATTTCTCATTACGTTTTAAAGATGATCAGCTCTTGAGGACACATACTGCCCCTCAAAATAGACTCACTTTGGCCGCTCGCTTGGCGTGTCTTGTCATCTGCCCCGTCGCATCACGTGATACCGTTTACAATCTTTGTTTAACTGCTAATACTAGATCCATCTATGTGAACTAAAACTGAAGGTTTTCAGTGCAAAAAAAAAACCCATTTTATTATTTTATTCCCCCGCTATGTATTTAACGTTGGTGATTAACTTGTCGATCTGTCAAGGAGGACACTGTCCTGTATATCCGTACATTAAATCCGCCCCTGAATTTGTTTGACATAGATGCGAGTAGATATAATATGTTTGTCATAATAATCACGAGAGCAATAAATGTCAAGTTTACACGGTGATACATCATGTAGGCCTATGAAAAAGTCGAATTATCATCTGCTGAGCTCTAGATCTACAACTTGCTTCTACCAGCCTACATTACCCTGCTTTCTGTATTAGAAACGAAGATAAGGATAAGATATGCTCCAATTCTATATGGGCTGTAACAGGCCTACGGGAACTGGACCTTTGTTAGTTTGCTTTTACAACCCCAACAAAGAACACAACAACCCCATATAGACAACAACAAAAAACGAACTTGTCTTATCATAAAACAAGTATATGCCCTCGAACTGGCTTTGGTGTTAATGATGATGACGATGATGAAATAAATGTTGTTGAAGCCATCAACTTGTTACAACTGTATTGTTGCGTTTATGTTGTATTGTTTTTGTTCGTTTGTTTGTTATTCTTTTGATTTCATGAAATTATCCCCTATTGTTCAGATGTATGGATCAACTCGTGAGGTTCTCAATGGACGCTGGTCTGGAGTCGTATATTTTGCACCTGGGTGGCCAAAATACGAGGTGTTTATGAAGAAATCGACAAGACAAACCACCC
Source organism: Doris montereyensis (assembly GCA_037039925.1). NCBI lineage: Eukaryota > Metazoa > Mollusca > Gastropoda > Nudibranchia > Dorididae > Doris > Doris montereyensis. The sequence continues at coordinate 29,517 of JAXRKP010000416.1, forward strand.
TGTAAGTGACAAACAGATTTATTTCTAGTTTCTAGTTCTAGGGTGAAATACCCCGTATTTATGAAGGGCAAAGCACTCTGTAAGTGATAAACAGAGATTTATTTCTAGTTTCTAGTTCTAGGGTGAAATACCGGTATTTATGAAGGGCAAACCACCCTGTAAGTGATAAACAGAGATTTGTTTCTAGTTTCTAGTTTTAGAGTGAAATACCCGGTGCTTATGAAGGGCAAACCACCCTGTAAGTGACAAACGGAGATTTATTTCTAGTTCTAGAGTGAAATACCCGGTGCTTAGGAAGGGCAAACCACCCTGTAAGTGATAAACAGAGATTTATTTCTAGTTCTAGAGTGAAATACCCGGTGCTTATGAAGGGCAAACCACCTGTAAGTGACAAACAGAGATGTATTTCTAGTTTCCTAGTATTTCTAGGTAAAAATACCCAGGTACTTATGAAGGGCAAACCACCCATAGAAGTGACAAACAGAGAATTTATTTCTAGTTTCTAGTTCTAGAGTGAAATACCCGGTATTTATGAAGGGCAAACCACCCTGTAAGTGACTAACGGCAGATTTAATTCTAGTTTCTAGATCTAAGTGAGAAAATACTAAAAGTTTAAAAATTAGAAAATTTCGTGACAGGACCTTTTCAGATAGCCTAATAAGTAGAACATGATATCAGCGTTTTAAATTTTATTATAGACTTTTTTCTTCACAAGATGGGAAAATACAAAAGCTTCCTGTTGCATGATAAGGCAGGTCTACAATTGAAACTGATGAACACGATGAGAAAATAAGATTCCCTGTTGCATGTTAAGGCGGGGCTACAATTGAAACTGATAAACACGATGAAAATAAGATTCCTGTTGCATGTTAAAGGCAGGGGCTACAATTGAAAACTGATAAACACGATGAGAAAATAAGATTCCTATTTGCATGTTAAGGCGGGGCTACAATTGAAACTGATGAACAAGTTGAAAAATAAGCTTCCCTGTTGCATAAGGCGTGGGTACAATTGATATTAACGAACAAAGGGGCAACACTGTTTTGCTGGAAATCACGAACTGCGACCTCTGGGGGTGAGGGGGGGGAGTTGAATTGTTCAGAAAATGGGAAAACTGCCGTTGTCACGATGACTGTCAAATACTTTGTGATTCATTCATGTAACCTTGAATTAATGACGGCTGACATAATTACATGGTTTTGATCGTTAATGAACGATTTTTTGGTACATATCTTCAGTAAAGTTGTATTATAACACAAATACCTAGTTGTATTATAACACAAATGCCTAAGTCAGATTTGGGTGGGCTGTTTTTAGATAATACCACAAATATAGGCATGTCTAGGTGTTGTCCTTCTTCTAGTTTAAAGATATCTAAAATCAACCAACTTAGACAACTCAAATTAAAACCAAATAATTTGTAGTCAAGATCTTTTTGAAAAATTAAGTTTTAGAAAGCTTTTCTTGTTCTCAAAACGTCGAAATATGATTTAGGTTTAGACATATACAACTGACGATATATTATCTGTTTGATTAGATGAGAAAATGCTAGTTTAATGTTAGTATACAAAGGAATTCTGACCACGTTCTGAACTTGGCACATTCACAGTAAATTTATACAGTATGACTCATTTCAGCTAATTAATGTGTTGTTTTTTTTTGGGGGGGGGCAAATACAATACACGTTAATTTGATATGTCACAGAGGAGCACTAATCAGCAATAGAAATGCGTCACGTTTCCACATTTATTATTTCTCAGTGTCAGTACTATTTCGTAAGTGGCGTTTGTCCTGTTGGTATGCTCCAGATGTAAAGGGCGTGGAATTTATACTTACTCAAAAGTATGACTGGACCAAACCCTTCTTCATTACAAGGTAACGTTCGTTCATCAAGCTCTCTGTCCATTTATACTTTTTCTGGGGTCAATGATTTTTGAGGATACATTTTGCTATCTTTATTTCTATTCCATGTCATTCGTACAAAAGTGATGTTTCACACAAACACATAGTCATTCACAAAAAAGTGATCTTTCACACAAACATAGCCATTCACACCAACATTTTCCTTCCACACAAACATAGTCATTCACACAAACATAGTCATTCCCACAAACATAGTCATTCACACAAAAAGTGATCTTTCACACAAACATAGTCATTCACACAAAGTGGTCTTTCACATAAACGTAGCCATTCACACAAACATAGTCTATTCACACAAACATAGTCATTCACACAAACATAGTTATTCACAGTCAAACATAGTCTTTCACACAAACATAGCCATTCACACAAACATAGTCAGTCATTCATACAAACCTAGCTATTCACACAAAATAGCCATTCACACAAACATAGTCATTCACAAACCTAGCTATTCACACAAACATAGTCATTCACACACACATAGCCATTCACACAAACATAGCCATTCACACAAACATAGTCATGCACACACATATAGTCATTCCACAAACATAGCTATTCACACCAAAAACAGCCATTCACACAAACATAGTCATTGACACAAACATAGCCATTCACACAAACATAGTCATTGAACACAAACATAGCCATTCATCATTCACACAAACATAGTCATTCACACAAACATAGCCATTCACACAAACATAGCCATTCACACAAACATAGTCATTCACACAAACATAGTCATTCACACAAACATAGTCATTCACACAAACATAGTCATTCACACAAACATAGTCTTTCATACAAACAGCCATTCACACAAACATAATCATTCACAGAAACATAGTCATTCACATAAATATAGCCATTCACACAAACATAGCCATTCACACAAACATAGTCATTCACACAAACATAGTCATTCACACAAACATAGTCATTCACACAAAAGTGATCTTTCACACAAACATACTCATTCACACAAAAGTGATCTTTCACACAAACAGCAAGTCATTCACACAAAAGAGATGTTTCACACAAACATAACCATTCACACACAAGTGATCTTTCACACAAACATAGTCATTCACACAAAAAGAGATGTTTCACACAAACATAGCCATTCACACAAAAAGTGATCTTTCACATAAACATAGCCATTCACACAAAAGTGATGTTTCACACAAACATAGTCATTCACACACAAGTGATGTTTCACACAAACATAGCCATTCACACAAAATTGATGTTTCACACAAACATAGTCATTCACACAAAAATGATCTTTCACACAAACATCGTCTTCATACAAAAGTGATGTTTCACACAGACATAGTTTCATAGTCATTCACACAAAAGTGATGTTTCACACAAACATAGTCGTTCACAAAAGTGATGTTTCACACAAACATAGCCATTCACACAAACATAGTCATTCACACAAACATAGTCATACACACAAAAGTGATGTCTCACACAAACATAGCCATTCACACAAAGGGATGTTTCACAAACATAGCCATTCACACAAAATTGATATGTCACACAATCACAATATTCACACAAAGTGATGTTCCCCTAACCATAGCCGTTCTTTAAAACTGATCTTTTCCACTAAGCATAGCTTTTCACAAAATTGATCTTTCACACAAACATGTCATTCACACAAACCTTAATATTCACAAAAATGATGTTTCTTCACACAAACATAGCCATTCATAAAAGTGATATTTCACACAAACATAGTCATTCACACAAAAGTGATCTTTCACACAAACATAGTCGTTCACACAAAAGTGATGTTTCACACAAACATAGTCGTTCACACAAAAATGATGTTTCACACAAACATAGCCATTCACATAAAAGTGATATTTCACACAAACATAGTCATTCACACAAAAGTGATGTTTCACACAAACATAGTCGTTCACACAAAAGGGATCTTTCACACAAACATAGTCATTCACACAAAAGTGATGTTTCACACAAACATAGCCATTCACACAAAAGTGATGTTTCACACAAACATAGTCATTCACACAAACATAGCCATTCACACAAAAAGATGTTTCAGACAAACATAGTCATTCACACAAACATAGCCATTCACACAAAAGTGATCTTTCACATAAACATAGTCATTCATACAAAAGTGATGTTTTACACAAAAATAGTCATTCACACAAAAGTTGTCAAAACATACAGGCACTCTATTTTGCTAGATTAATATCAATACAAGTCTTTTTTTTTATTCGTGATCGACGATGAGAGAATTCATAAGTCGTAGATGGCGCGTGGTGCTGATGCATGTACACACGTGTAAAGGGCCAAAGGGGCCACATTGAAGTGATGTCAAAAGTCATCACAGACAATACATGGCAACTTCACTAAAAAAGAAAACAGAACAGACACGAAGGATGTAAGGTTAAGTGTAGCTGTCATGAGATAACAAATAAGTAGGCCTTATATCTACATTAGCCATAGAGACTAGAGAAGAAACAAAACGGGGCTGACGGAAGTCTTGTGAGTTGTGTCATGTCAGAGAATAAATTAGGCCAGAAAGTCTTCTCATTCAATACACCAACAAATCAGGAACTCTCTTCCAACCGCCATCAAGAACAGCCAAAACATTTAAAGAAACAGTTGAAGACACATGTTTTTTTCGAGAGACATATTTGTAAATTTGATATCAATGGACTCAAGAAGATGAAGAAGAAATAATAGTAACAGTAGTAGAGTAGTAGTAGTAGTAGTAGTAGTAGTAGAGTAGTAGTAGTAGTAGTAGTAGTAGCATGACTGAACTTTCCACAATTTATGATAATCACTTAGTAGTAGTAGCATGTAGTAAGGTAGTAGTAGTAGTAGTAGTAGTAGTAGTAGTAGTAGTAGTACAAGTAGTAGTAGTAGCAGTAGTAGTAGTAGTAGTAGTAGTAGTAGTAGTAGTAGTAGTAGTAGTTGTAGTAATAATAGTAGTAGGAGTAGTACAATTGTAGTAGTAAAGTAGTAGTAATAGTAGTAGTAGTAGTAGTAGTAGTAGTAATAGTAGTAGTAGTAGTAGTAGTAGTAGTAGTAGTAGTAGTAGTAGTAGTAGTAGTAGTAGTAGTAGTAGTAGTAGTACAATTGTAGTAGTAATAGTAGCAGCAGCAGCAGCAGCAGTAGTAGTAGTAGTAGTAGTAGTAGTAGTAGTAGGAGTAGTAGTAGTAGTAGTAGTAGTAGTAGTAGTAGTAGTAGTAGTAGTAGTAGTAGTGTGATTTGGACTTTCCACATCATAGGGATAAGTTTAATTATCCCATCAATTATCCCTCTACACTATGACTATCATTGGTCTGCTTTAAAACAGTTCGCGATAGCCTATTATAACGGTTGTAACTTATTGATCACTACTTGCTTGATGTATGCCTTCACTTACATTACTTGTTCCAGTCTGCAATCTTTTCTCCACATCTCTCTCTCTCATCTGTGTCCTCTCTCTCTCACTCTCTCTCTCTCTTCTCTCCTCTCTCTCTCTCTCTCTCCTCTCTCCTCTCTCATCTCCCTCTCTCTCTCTCTCTCTCTCTCTCTCTCTCTCTCTCTTCTCTCCTTCTCTCTCCACTCATCTCCTCCCCCCCTCTCTCTCTCTGCTCTCTCTCTCTCTCTCTCTCTCTTCTCTCTCTCTCTCCCTCCCTCTCTCCTCTCTCTCTCTCTCTCTCTCCTCTCTCTCTTCCTCTCTCTCGTCTCTCTCTCTCCTCTCTCTCTCTCTCTCTCTCATCATCCTCTCTCTCTCTCTCTCTCTCATCTCTCTCTCTCTTCCTCTCTTCTCTCTCTCTCTCTCTTCTCTCTCTCTCTCTCTCTGTTGGTCTGTCTCTCTCCCTTTCCCTCTCCCTATCACTCTCCCTCCTGTCTGTCTGTCTGTCTTGTCTTTCTCTCTCTCTCTCTCTCTCTCTCTCTCTCTCTCTCTCTCTCTCTCTCTCTCTCTCTCTCTCTCTCTCTCTCTCTCTCTCTCTCTCTCTCTCTCTCACACCACCTCTCTCTCTCTCTGTCTCTCTGTCTCTCTCTGTCTCTGTCTCTCTCTCTCTGTCTCTCTGTCTCTCTGTCTCTCTGTCTCTCTGTCTCTCTCTCTCTCTCTCTCTCTCTCTCTCTCTCTCTCTCTCTCTCTCTCTCTCTCTCTCTCTCTCTCTCTCTCTCTCTCTCTCTGTCTCTTCCCCCCCTCTCTCTCTCTCTCTGTTTCTCTCTGTCAGTCTGTCTCTGTCGGTCTCTCTCTCTCTCTCTGTTTTAGTTTTATTCCTATCGTGCCTGGCAAGTTTGTTTTCATAGAGCCACCGTCGGTCATATGTTAGCATTTAAACTTCTGTTTACTTGGCACAGGTCTGATCGCTTGTTTAAAATTGCATCCTTTGCTGCGGAGAACTGTTTGACATGGATTCAGTTGTTTTAATGCCTGTGAGGCGTGATTTTGTTGTCGTTTTCAATCAATCAATCGTTTTAAAAGAATGTCTGTGTTGTCAAGGTGGCCATCTCAAGAATCAATGCTCTGTGTCATGCTTACATGATTGCCCCGTTATTGCCTGTGATAATAAGATGGAGGAAAAGTCAACATGGATGGCTTTTTTAACGGTGGAGATTGCAAATGGTGGCCAAATCATGACATGACATGAAGACCTTGTAGTGAGCAGTGCTCGTAGTGAACTTCTTCTCGTCCTGGGAAGTTTTCTGTTGACTTTACCAACATCAACGACTAAGGTGAGATGACAGGGTTTTGAGTTGACTTTACTCACATCAACGACTAAGTGAGATGACAGGAGGTTCTGAGTTCTCTTGCAACATCTCGACTAAGGTGAGATGACAGGGTTTTGAGTTGACTTTACTAAACATCTCTCTAGGTGAGGTCTGGGGGTTTTAGTTGACTTACCAACATCAACGACTAAGGTGAGATGACGGGGTTTTGAGTTGACTTTACCAACATCAACGACTAAGGTCTCTCTGTCAGGGGTTTGAGTTCTCTTTACTCACATCTCTCTAGGAGTGAGATCTCAGAGTTTGAGTTGAATTTCTCATATCTCTCTAAGGTGAGATCTCTCTCTCTTTTGAGTTGACTTTACTCTCATCTCGACTAAGGTTCTCTCTCAGTCTCTCTGAGTTCTTTCTCTCTCTCCTCTCTCTCTCGAGGTTTTGAGTTGACTCTCTCAACATCAACGACTAAGGTCTCTCTCAGGGTTTCTCTGACTTTCTCTCATCAACTGTCTAAGATCTCTGACAAAGTGTCTGAGTTCTCTCTCTCTCATCAACGACTAAGATGAAGTATTAGGGTCTCTTCTCTCTCTCAAACATCTCTCTCTCTCTCTCTCTCTCTGTGTTCTGAGTTGACTTCTCCCTATCACTATCCCTCTGATCTCAGGGGTTTTGAGTTGACTTTCTCTCTCTCGACTAGAGGTCTCTCTCAGAGGTCTTTGATTGACTTTACTCACATCAACGACTAAGGTGAGATCTCAGGGTTTCTAGTTGTCCTCTCCTCTCATCTCTCTAAGGTGGAATCTCAGGGGTTTTGAGTTCTCTTCTCAAACATCAACTCTCTCTCTGATCTCTCCCCTTTCCCTCTCCCTATCACTCTCCCTCTGTGAGATCTCTGTCTGTCTGTCTGTCTGACTTTACCTCTCTCTCTCTCTCTCTCTCTGAGATCTCAGGGTTTCTCTCTCTCTCTCTGTGTCTCTGTCTCTCTGTGTCTCTGTCTCTGTCTGTCTGTCTGTCTGTCTGTCTGTCTGTCTCTCTCTCTCTCAGGGTTTGAGTTCTCTCTCTCATCTCTCTAAGGTGAGATCTCAGGGGTTTCTCTCTCTGACTTTCTCATCAACGTCAATATTGCAAGGGAAATTATCAAGAAGAACTTAATTCAAAGACTAAGGTCATAAATGAATTTCTGTTATTTGGTTCAAAAAGGGAACGATACATATTTCATTTGATGGACATTTTTTTTCAATATGAGCAAAAATAAAATGATGGGTCTTTTGGACTGCATGTGAGCCATTGTCCCATGCTATTTGGGCCAAAGATATGGATTGACTTTAAACATTAGCACGCTAGCTTATATTGGTCATAGGGGTCGTTTAGGAGACCGATACAGCAAAACAACAATTGAGGCTATGTAGACCGATGTACCAGCCTATAATTTGCTCTGTTTTTTACTACATCAGGATTTCATGTAATTAAAGGGGTTTTTATTTTATTTTTAAGAGTGATTGTGTGTGTGTGTGTGTGTGTGTGTGTGCGTTGTGAAGAGTAAAACCTTGTTGTTAAAATCCACTAGTTATCGCTCAATCGTAGTAGAGTCTTGACCTAGATCTAGACACATGACAATGTACATTTTAGATTAGACAATTTTGCCCTTCGAAATCAAAGACACGCACTGCATTACTTATTATGGCCTTCCAACTACTTATCAAAGTTGAACGTCTTTAATAATGTTGATAGAGATTTCAAAGTTGAACCGTCTTTAATAATGTTGATAGAGATTTCAAAGTTGAACCGTTCTTAATAATGTTGATAGAGATTTTAAAGTTGAACCGTCTGTAATAATGTTGATAGAGATTTTATAGTTGAACGTCTTTAATAATGTTGATAGAATTTTAAAATTGAACCGTTTTAATAATGTTGATATAGATTTGTCAAAGTTGAACCGTCTTTAATAATGTTGATAGAGATTTCAAAAAGGTGAACCATCTTTAATAATGTTGATAGAGATTTAAAGTTGAACCGTCTTTAATGATGTTGATAGAGATTTTAAAGTTGAACCGTCTTTAATGATGTTGATAGAGATTTTTAAAGTTGACTGTCATTAATAATGTTGATAGAAATGGGAAAGTTGAACCGTCTTTAATAATGTTGATATAGATTTTAAAGTTGAACCTCTTTAATAATGTTGATATAGATTTTAAAGCTTGAACCGTCTTTAATAATGCTCGATAGAGATAATATATCCAAACCATATCAACAATGTTGATAGAAAAAAAAGTTGAACCATTTTAATAATGTTGAAACGAATCCCCAATGTGTGTACTCTTTAATAATGTTGTAGAGATTTAAAAGTTGAACCGTCTTTAATAATGTTGAAAATTTTGGAGTTGAAATCTTTAATAATTCTGATCCTGATTTTCTTGATGGCAATGATAAGAGTAAAAACTCACACACAAAAGAAACAAAAGAAAACAGCTTTTGTGAAATAATGACATAAGTTGTTTCAAATGTTGATCTTTTATTGACGCAAGGGGTTTTTTTTTTGAACAGTTATTAATTAGTGACATATTTATGAACAATATTATGTAATTGTCTGAATAAAACTTTCAAACGAGAAAAGATTCTAAAAGTCTTCAAGGAGGTGCAGCACAGAACATGTCATCCTATTGCTCCCAAACCGTGCTGGATACATGGCTTCATTAGAGTAAAACCATATCGTACTGGAATAGATTATTTTAACATGGCTCTTCTTTCGGCCTAAATGGCTCAACACCTTACATCCGGGATATTTGTCAACTAGGAACGCATGCCCAATGAAATTAAAGTTTCCATCACATGCGGAAAAAGAGGGTTAATGAAATGGAGAGCTGACATTTAGCAATGCGGGATTTTGAAGAAAAAAGAGAAAAGAAAAGAATAAAGTCGCTAATCCATAGCCCCGAACCCCCAATCATCGATATTTGGGCCGTATTGGGCTTAGATAGCCTTTTTCTCTAATGGCACCTCACATTCTGTCAATTTGCAACCACAAAGCTCATCGCTGCAAGGTTCTGAATGAACTAAAAACGATCTACATCACAGTTGTAAAAGGAAGAAAGGGAGAAACAGAAAGAGGATTGTTTGCTGTCTCTTGAATGCCGTCTCCAAATGATTTTTCATTTTTGTTATTCTTCATTTATCTGTGGCTTTCAATAAAGAAAACTTCTTCTTGGTTTTATAGTTATCCGTTTTCTATAATTATTTACAAACTATGCCCAAACTTTTAGATGTATTGTGAACTTAAAAGGAGGAACGTTTTTAAGGGGGGGAAGGGCAATTCTTTGGATCTTGTCCTAGAAAAGGTTGTTTTTTAGCTCAAAATTTAACAAATCTAGTTTATTGATTTTAGATGGAGCAGGTCGTACTAAAACCCAAAGTAAAAGACCAAAAGGTAGACCTCGGAGAATGTGGGAAGAAGATATAAAAGAGGCATTAAAGCATAGATATTTAACTTTCTTGGAAGAAAACAGAAAATGTCAGGACAGGCGTCCTGAAGACATTTCATCTCGGGCAACTGATCCCATACACAAGAAATAGAATGGCAAACTGATCCCATACACAAGAAAGTAGAATGGTTACTGATCCCATACACCAGAAAGTAGAATGGGAACTGATCCCATACACTAGAAAGTACAGTGGGAACTGAACCCATACACCAGAAAGTAGAATGGGAACTGATCCCATACACCAGAAAGATAGAATGGGAACTGAACCCATACACCAGAAATTAGAATGGGAACTGAACCCATACACCAGAAAGTAGAATGAGAACTGAACCCATACACAGAAAGTACACCAGAAAGTAGAATGGAACTGAACCCATACACCAGAAAGTAGAATGGGAACTGATAAATAAATAAAGAATTGTGAGTGTAACTAAGAAAAGACAATCACTTTCAGGAACCCCCCCCCCCCTCCTCCGCCTACCCCTTTCTTTTGTCACCTCGTAATTCTTTTTCTTATTCGATTTGTACTTTCAGGAATAGATAACCTGGCAACATCGGTCTATGAAAGACTAGCCAAGGAGAAGGGAGTGGCTCATTCAGTCATTAAGAATATGGTCATGACAGGCAGACCCAGGAGACATCAAGGCCAGGTAAACACTATCTTCAGGCTCTCACCTCTTGGTACGCATGATTGAAAGGTAATTATTCATATACACACAATAGCATTACAATGCTCAAAATCTTTTATAAAGCTCACCATTGACGAAAACAGTTTCCTCATACACAGATTAAAGAAAATATGACAAGTGCCACAAAGTACAGATGCAACATTTAACACAAATATTCACATGCATAAGAAATTACACAAATTATTGTGAAAGGAATACTGCAGTAGAGCTGGTAAATAGTAAAGAAATACGAAATTGAATATGAAGACCTAATAGGTAGAACAGGTATTCGGCCTTCATATTCAATTTAGTATTTCCTCTTTAATAATTATTGTAGTGTTGAAAGCGCAGGGAGAGAGAGAGAGAGAGAGAGAGAGAGAGAGAGAGAGAGAGAGAGAGAGAGAAGGAGAGAGAGAGAGAGAGAGAGCGAGAGAGAGAGAGAGAGAGAGGGGGGGGGAAGAGAGGGAGGGGAAGAGAGGGAGGCAGGGAGAGAGGGAGGCAGGGGAGAGAGAGAGAGAGAGAGAGAGAGAGAGAGAGAGGAGAGAGAGCGAGAGAGAGGAGAGAGAGAGAGAGAGAGAGAGAGAGAGAGAGAGAGAGAGAGAGAGAGAGAGAGAGAGAGAGAGTCAATGCAAAAGTATTGTCATCGATGTTTTATGGACGTCAAAAGTTCATTACGGTTGTGTGCGATTGTATCCTGACAAATTTCTACCATCACATGCATAACCATTATTGTGAATAAAAAGCAACCAACTTATACTGTGTATATAAACACAAAAACTACTCCAAACCACATGAGGGTTTTTTTTCATGCGATACTGCCGTCCAAACAAAGTACAATTCCTTTTGGTTTCCATTATTGGTTAATTTTTTTAATGAAATGGCAAATGTGTCAATTTAGTAGACTTTCACAAAATGTGAATGCTGACAAATTGACATGTTTTTCAGCAACTGTAATGAAAAGTAAAGAACACAGTAGCAGGTCTACCTCGTACCCTCAAACATCCTGAAATCAAAACTTATGAAAACAGAGTTTTTATTTTCTAAAACAGCCCCATAGATTTCTCAAGTCTCAGGCGTTGGTAAGTCAGCGTTGGTTAGACCGCCTGACTACCATCCAGGAGGCCCCGAGGTCGATTCTTAATCCTGGCAAATCTTTTTGACAATTTTTGCAAACGTGTGGCGCTTTTATTTGGGCTAATGTTGGCATTTTTTTTAGGTTTTAGTTTGGAAATTTTCCGCGGCGGACAGCTTACTAGAGAATTGATTGCAATCAATAAAAGCCCTTACATTGACCCACAGTCTGCCCACCACAATCTTTTGCAGGCAGATTCCTGAGGGCTTCACAATTCGACGGATAGACCCCCGACACAGAATTGGAATATTGTGCCAGCACCTGGATTGCCAGCAGTCCATTCACTCCACAATATTTCCAGGTGTTATTAGCTCGCTTTCCGAATGTCTGTCTGGCAAATAGGTATGAGGCTTTGTACTTTCAATTTCAAAGTGGAATCTTTGGCTAAAAAGAAATATATAAGTACATCCTTGATTTTCATTCAACACGTCTTTAGCTGGTCGCAATTTCACCCATAATGCAGCTCACCACAAAAGCCACAATTCTCTTCTCTCTCTCTCTCTCTCTCTCCTCTCTCTCTCTCCTCTCTCTCTCTCTCTCTCTCTCTCATCTCTCTCTCTCTCTCTCTCTCTCCTCTCTCTCTCTCTCCTCTCCTCTCTCTCTCTCTCTCCCTCCTCTCTCTCCTCATCACCTCTCTCTCTCTCTCTCTCGCTCTCTATCTCTCTCTCTCTCTCCCTCCCTCTCTCTCCCCCTCTCTCTCTCTCTCCCCCCTCTCTCTCTTTCTCTCTTCCTCCCTCCCCTCCCTCACTCTCTCTGTCTGTGTATATATATATATATATATATATATATATATATATATATATATATTATATATATATATATATATCTTTCTTTCTCCTCTGGTATATATATATCTTTGTCTCTAAGTCCCTCTCTCGGAGTGAGGAGGAGGACGAAGAAGAGGACTCGGTAGTCCAGAGGCAAGATGTCAGTCTCTCAACCAAAAGGTAGTGGGTTCGAGCACCGCCAACGTTTGAAGCATTTTCTCAATTTTTTTCGAGCAAAAATCTATCCCAGGTCCAGGTAGGTGGATCGCCACCTCGCTTACTCCCATCGTAGACGGACGATAAAACGAAGGTCCCGTGTGCAGATCACAACACTCTGTGCACGTTAAAGGTCCCTCGGCTGTTAACAATAGGGCAGTCCGGGCAAAAATTTGAATCTTAGTTGTGGATGTGGTTAAATCAATTCAAATCAAACTCTGGCTCTCTCTCTCTCTCTCTTTCTGTTATTTTCAGCAAGAACGAATGCGTCTCATTTGAACTGGGAACGGAATACGGTACCGTGGGCATGTTGCACACCACGAGAGCAAGATCGGAGAAAGGGCCTGGCCAAAGTTGTGGTCAGCCATTTGGTTCAAAGAGTATTTCAAGGACGATCTACCCGTGATAGCGTGGATAGAGACTGACAACGATCCATCTCTGAGAATGCACTTGTCTCTGGGTTTCAAGGTTATCTCACATACCAATGGTCGTCATCGCTTTACCACACAAGGACGAAGAAAAACAAGGACGAGATATTATATAAAATTCCGTCCGTAGTCACTCACACTCACATATCTACATTTGCACTTGCTACTAACACTTAGCACTCTTTACCGCAGAATTGACCTTGGTGATGGCAAAAAGGGTTTCCACACCTGGATTGGGGTTGGTTTTCTTGTAATCACATTACACTAGCACTAGTTAGCACTAATTTACCAGAATTTACCTTGGTGAGGGCAAAAGGGGTTTCCACACCTGGATTGGGTTTGGGTTCTCTTGTAATCACATTACACTAGCACTAGTTAGCACTCTTTACGCAGACTTTACCTTGGTGAGGGCAAAAGGTTTGATAGGACACTCTTTGAATGATGCTGTAATGTCGATGAGATCGTGCAAGAAGTGAATGATTATTATCTCCATTTTAGGCTTAAATGTAGCTATCACTTTGTACACATAAGTAGCTATCACTTTGTACACATATGTAGCTATCACTTTGTACACATATGTAGCTATCACTTTGTACACATATGTAGCTATCACTTTGTACAATATGTATCTATCACTTTGTACACATATGTAGCTATCACTTTGTACACATATGTAGCTATCACTTTGTACACATATGTAGCTATCACTTTGTACACATATGTAGCTATCACTTTGTACACATATGTAGCTATCACTTTGTACACATATGTAGCTACTATCACTTTGTACACATATATGTCTCCACTTTGTACACTTATGTGCTTCTATTATTTTTGGCGCTTTTGTTGTCGATGTTTCTTTTTTCTTCTTTTTTTCTGTTGTTTAACAATACATGTATAAATAGATCTAGATCTATCACTATTATTCACTAAAATCTTTATTTGGTATTTCCATAATTAAAGATAAGATTCCTGAATTAAAGAATAAGGAAATCAGTTAAGCATTAAATACAATTTATACAACTTCTTACACAGCGATGGAGATATTATGTTCGTAGTAGAAAACTTGCAGAAACTTACATGTTCACGCAGAAGCTCATTATAGACTCAAACTTCTTTATGCCGCCAGCTCCCTCACCTGTTGTGCCATTTAGTAACAACCTGACGTTATAAAGCGAATGGCGTTATACCGAAAACGACCCAAGCCAAGGTTACAAGAGGAGATAATATTTGACTAACATTTCTTAGATAAAGTACTCATTTGGCGGTTCTTTTTATCGAGATTTTTTTTAACGGGTTTTTGAAGTAATCGGATTTGATGTCTTCTGTAATACAGGAATGCCTGGTTGGAAACAAAGCCACAACAAATGATTGACCTTGGCAATGACATTCCTTTGAAGGAGTGTAGTCAGCTCGGTTGGTAGCACGGTTTGTTTTCATGGCGAGGAGCGATGGTGTCGGTTATTGTGGCCAGAGTTGTTTTCTGTCTATTCATTCTGATCTGACTTCTATTTGTCTCCTCTTTGTTCCATTGGGGTTGTATTACTCAATGTCATTTCCTTCACTTTTGTTATGCCCTTGCCTCATGGGTTTTTTAAGCAATAGTATTTCTATTATCTAGTTGTAATCTAATATATAATAAAATCAATGTACTTGTAATGCAATATGTAATATAATCAATGTACTTGTAATGTGATATGTAATAGTATCAAGGTACTTTTAATGTAATATGTCATAAAATAATTGTACTTTTAATGTAATATGAAATAGAATTGAGATACTTGTAATGTAACATGTAACAGAATCAAGGTACTTTTTAATGTAATATGTAATATAATCAATGTACTTTTAATGTAATATGTCATACAGAATCAAGGTACTTGTAATGTAACATGTAATAGAATCAAAGGTATAGCAATGTAACATGTAATAGAATCAAGGTACGTGTAATGTATCTGTATTAGAATCAAGGTACTTTTAATGTACTATGTAATAGAATCAAGGTACTTTTAATGTAATATGTAATAGAATCAATGTACTTGTAGTGTAATATGTAATAGAATCAAGGTACTTGTAATGTAATATGTGAGATCCAATGTACTTGTAATGTAATATGTAATAGAATCAAGGTACTTGTAATGTAATATGTAATAGAATCAATGTACTTGTAGTGTAATATGTAATAGAATCAGGTACTTTTAATGTAATATGTAATAGAATCAATGTACTTGTAATGTAATATGTAATAGAATCAAGGTACTCGTAATGTAACATGTAATAGAATCAAGGTACTTGTAATGTAACATGTAATAGAATCGAGGTGCACAATATTTTAAAGGTTTGTTTGATTTTTTTTAAAGACGAAGGAAATTAACCCATTCGAAGGCACAGTTGTTTTTTGTATTCACAAGTAAATTTGGCTCCACCTAGTCCTTGCATACTTAATAAACTATTGCTTTTGAAACTCCTAACACACTGACGTATTCTGATGCGAAAACTCCGCTCTGGCCTATCGTCATTGACCTATTCTTTAACCTCCCGAATGACCCAAAACGTTGATATTGGCATCGAGAGGGTTCATATTCTGCCACTGAGAGGGTTAATATTATGCCATCGAGAGGGTTAATATTCTGCCGTTGAGATGGTTAATAATCTGCCATCGAGAGGGTTGATATGCCATCGAGAGGTTAATATTCTGCCATCGAGAGGGTTAATATTCTGCCGTTGAGAGGGTTAATATTCTGCCATCGAGAGGGTTGATATTATGCCATCGAGAGGGTTAATATGCTGCCGTCGAGAGGGTTAATATTCTGCCACCGAGAGGGTAAATATTCTGCCGTCGAGAAGGTTAATATTCTACCGTCGTGGGGGTTAATATTCTGCCGTCGAGAGGGTTAATATTCTGCCATCGAGAGGATTAATATTATGCCATCGAGGGTTAATATTCTGCCACCGAGAGGGTTAATACTCTACCGTCGTGAGGGTTAATATTCTGCCGTCAGGGGTTAATATTCTGCCATCGAGAGGGTTAATATTCTGCCATCGAGGAGGTTAATATTCTGCCATCGAGAGGGTTAAAATTCTGCCGTCGAGAGGGTTAATATTCTGCCACCGAGATGGTTAATATTCTGCCGTCGAGAGGGTTAATATTCTACCGTCGTGGGGGTTAATATTTTGCCGTCGAGAGGGTTAATATTCTGCCATCGAGAGGGTTAATATTCTGCCATCGACAGGGTTAATATTCTGCCGTCGAGAGGGTTAATATTCTGCTGCCGGGAGACTTTATATTTTGCCACCGAGGGGGTTAATATTCTGCCATCGAGAGGGTTAATATTCTGTTGTTCTAGTAAATCTTTTTTTTAACTGGGTTAATATTCTGCCGTTGAGAGGGTTAATATTCTGCCGCCGAGAGGGTTAATATTCTGCCGCCGAGAGGGTTAATACTGCCTTCGAGGGTTAATATTCTGCCGTCGAGTGTTAATATTCTGATGTTCTAGTAAATCTTGTTTTATTTTAACTCAGTAAGTGAATAAGGCCTAGATCTACGTGACATGTATCTTTAAGTCGCTAGATCGAGGAGGGACGGATAGACAGATGGAGAGACAGAGATACAGACAGACAGACAGAACATACACAGAGAGAAACAGAAAGAGAGAGAGAGAGATGAGAGTAGTTAGTGGCACACTGGAAACAGGAAGAGAGAAACGAAAGAGTGTGTGTGGTGTGTGTGTGTGT
Source organism: Doris montereyensis (assembly GCA_037039925.1). NCBI lineage: Eukaryota > Metazoa > Mollusca > Gastropoda > Nudibranchia > Dorididae > Doris > Doris montereyensis. The sequence goes on from JAXRKP010000416.1 coordinate 46,584, forward strand.
GTCTAGATTCCATCTCGTTAACTGAGAGCCAAGGGACTTTTACCACTTTTTATAAAATGACGAGTCAAGATGTTACGAGACAAATTTTGAAAGTAATTTGAAACATTGGGAAAGAGCTAAACGGCAATTCTATACTAGTTTTAGGACCACCCTTCCTTGCCATCAACATACTTTCCCAGACAGACAGAAAACTAATTACACACAGACCTGGACAGAGCAAATGCCCGTTATCATAAAAGGGTGGGACTCAAAGTAGCGAGATTGATTGATGACAGTCGGGACTCCACAACATCTCAGCTAAATGGAATTCTCGCTATTTTCCGAGCTGAGAAATGTAAATAATTCTATTTAATGTACCTGATGTATCAACCAATAATAAAGGCTTTTTAGGCTTTAGGTCAGGTGAGCAAGCTGGACAAAGCCAAATTTAAGGTTAACGAGACGACATGGAGATGGGGTTGCCCGAGTCAGCACACAACAGTTTAATGTTTTCATTTTTTTATGTGAATTCCATGCCTGTGAGCGTGATGAGTTTCAAGCGATTTTCAGATTTGGAAAGATTTGAAAGATATTGACAATCAAATTCTGTTCTTTTCATGTCTGTTTCTTTGTAGTATTTTTGAATTATTTATATATACAATGCTATTTGATTTATCTTCTTACATCCATAACTTGTTTGAAAATTTAAATTCAGTCCATAACTTGCCTCATTCTTTTTACATGAAATTGATTCAACATTTTTGAGTACATGAGAATAAAATATTTGTTAATTTTCTAATGACGTGCCTAAAATTTGTTTAAATTACATTTGAGTTTCAACCATACAGCTGTTAGTTGCGATATGTTACGCTAGATGTTATTCTATATATTGTTATATAAATTGCAAAATATTACTTTAGAGTTACTTGTTTGTTTGTTTCTTTGATTAACCCTGTCCACCATGGCGGTGATCTTAGGGTTCGTATTTGACCACATATTACTAACGACTGTCCAGGACAACATAACGCACTTTAAGAAAAATCAAAACTTGTTTGATTTGATTTTGTGAATATTTTTAATTTGATTTAGTCAATGACAACTTGTTAAAATTTGATTTAGTCACATCCAGAACTTGTTTGATTTGATTCAATTTGTCAGAAACCATAGAATAGTTTCTAGGTCATTATTTGATTTAGTTTGTAAATGCGTCATTCAGAATAATATTTCATTCGTATAACGATCAGATCAGAACAGGTTTGATTTGATTGTAAAGGCAATCCCATGAATGTTTGAAAGCTGGGATTTAAATGGCAAATACATTTTTGAAATCTGACAGTCTGAAATGTGAAACTTTCAGACACCGAACACCTCTTGTACCGTTTCAATCTCACACTTACAATAGCCTTGACAGCACCATGCACATCCCATCTTTCTCTCCTTGATGATATAACTCCATAACTTGTTCATATAATTTAGTTGACATCCATAATGTATTTGTCATTGAACTTAGATCTAAATCAATCATCTACTGGTGAATGCAATCATTAAACCTAAACTTTTGACAGGTCATCAATCCTAATTGTTAAATTGTCTAGATCTACATTCTGGATTTAGCTTACCTTTAACCTAGATTTACGGTTAGTTGTTTTGAAGATTTACTTGTTATTATTTGATTTTACATCGTATACAATCTTCTAAATCAATTCTGATTCTATTAACTAGGCTACCTTGTTAGATCTAGAAATCTAACTCTAGCTCTACTAAAGTTATTGAAGAAATGGGTAACGACAGTTTGATAGTAATCTAAATCTAGTCTTGTAGTTTCTAGGCCTCTAGATAACAATTAGACTTAGATCTAGATATATCTTATATAGATCTTACTAGATTGAATCCAGATCTATCATAAAATAGTATGTCTGTCTAGAATCTAAATATAGAATAATCTAAATATAGACTAGAAGAATTTAGATCAACAACGTGCGCGCTTATTTTCAAGATCTCTATCCGACTAGAATCTAGATCTAGATCTCAGATTTCAAATTCTCTGGAACGCCGAGCAAGAAATAATTTTAATCTGTTAACAAGCTAGATCTATTTATACGCTGATATACTAATCCAAGCTATGGCCTAGGGAAAGCTACTGCTTAGATCTAGGGCTGTCAAGCCGTCATAATAAAAAAATCTAGATCTAGATCTTCAGATAAAGAATCTAGGTCACTTCACTCAAGCAGATCGATCTTAATCTTATCTAGCTCTAGATTAGACTATTAAATCACAATAACCCACAAATAGGATTATAACATAAATCGCAAATAACGCAATAGGAAATTTAAAATGACTTAGCTTCGATTTTCCCTGGAATGAAAGAATGAAAAATCGTCGACCGCAGATCACATTCCGTATGACTGCAGAGAGGTAAGTCAGTGCATCTCAACATTGTCTAAATCTATCCCAAAATCTTTTTTGCGCGAAAGGCTATTTCCACAACAAATGCGTTAGTAGATTTCAGACTAAAAAATCTGAAAAGTCTGAAAACTGAAGGAAGTAAAGAAGGTTCCGATTTTTAAATCTGAAATCTTCTCTAGTGAGTAGTAGGGCCTCGCAGATCAGTGTGGAAATTGTAGTTCGTCGTGAAAGTAAAAGTGAAAGTTAAAATAAAGCAGCGTGCTTCGCTGATGATTAGTATAAAAATCGGCGATGGGCCTGGAGTCGGGAATTTTATCCTGTTGTGCTAAACCATCTCACCTATTCATAACAGCGAACATAGAAGTATTTTAGGAAAACGAGAAGAAAAGGAAACTTAAGAGATAAATGTTAAAACTAGAAAACCTCAAATAATCTTAAATCAGAGGAAATCTAAAAGATTTACATGCACGAAAAACTGGTCATCATGGGTCAACAGGAAACCCTGTGTGAGCCACGAATGACCAAAATGTGAGCGACTTAAAACGATCTCTTCTTTTCTATTTCTTACTTTTACATTTAGCCTTTCTGTCATTTTTGGGACCACTTCATGAAGCTTGTTATTAACGTCTTGGTCCCACTCCTCCTGTCAAATTTACTAAAACCTCCAAGTTTGCATACTGAAATAAAGCACCAGGGCTAACATCTTGATCGGGCCTCTTTTGCCAACTTATCGGCTTTTTCATTTTCCATTTAATTAAAACTATTAGTTGATTGTTAATATCTACAATTCTCAGACCCTGAAAGGCAGACAGGCTATCCCTCCAGACAATATCGATAACTTATTTAAAACTCTTCGACAGCCGTTTTTAAATAATTCAAAGCTAAAAGACTGGCGTGCAATTCTGCATTGAAAACAGAAGTAGTGTCTTTCAACTTTCAGACGCACATTCTTCGAGGATGCCGGATGATCCGGATCATAGGTGGCAGCACTTACCTTTTCACTCTCTTTCGAGCCATCTGTGTAAACATGAACACTGTCACTGTCAGGGAAACTATCCCTCATCTGACAAAATTTCTGTTGAAAAACAAGCTGGCTCGTTTTGTCGTTTGAAAATTTGGACAATGAATAATCTAATTATATATGGGTTTTGGTCCATGGTGGGGGGAATTTGAAAGTTACTATTATTTATTTCTGGTAATTCATGTTTCCTTGTAATATGTGGGAGGCTAGTTTTGGATGTCGCAATTATCACAGACGGGGAAGCTTCAAATACGTTTTTGTAGGCAGCGTTTTGGGGTAGTGACTTTAATTTCAAATAGCATTCATTGACTATTGACAGTTTTAGGTCATCGGTGATGTAAAGATGTTCGCTGGCTTCTACATATAGGCTTTTTACGACTGAAGTTCGGAAGGCGCCTAAGGCAATACGAAAACCCTGATGATGCATGGGGTCTAGCATTTTTTATACATGTTTGGGGGCGGATCCATAAACAACAGAGCCATAGTCCAGCTTTGACGGACCAATGCTTTATGAAATATCAATAGGGTCACTCTGTCAGCACACCAATCTGTGTGGCCCACAACTCGCAGAATATTCAGGTCTTTTGGACATTTTTACCTAAGGCTTTGAACATGAGCAAGAAGGATAACCCTAAAAATTTGGCCTCCAGAAGATCCGCCAGCACTGACTCAGCAGCAGTCTCTTCACGCTATGTCTTTCCTGTGGATTATTGACGTCATTTCATTCGTTTTGTGGGTTGGATCTCATATCATTCTGTTCGTGAAATTGTTCTTTCGTACAGTCGTGTAAAAATGAACGTTTTTAGATACAATTCTGACTTAAGATTAGCATTTTTGAATGTTTACTTCACCCAGATTGTCACCCTCCTGCTCTTAAAACTACTCAGATTGGCAAATGTACATACAAACAGGTCATCAACATTGAACCTGTGCACAAATGAATGTCAACAATCAAGAACAGTGTACACAGCACACTTTCTTCGGCCCTGGCAAGCACATTGCAAGACAAAAGCATGAGGTAAAATCACGCCTGAATGATTCTGGGCATTGGACTTGATAACAACATTTACATTACGGCATGTCGTCTAAGAAAAGGAAGGAAAGGTAAAGAGAAAACAAAGGAAGAGAGGTAGATAGAGGAGGTAAGAGGAAAGAAGCAACACTTATCTCGTCAGATAGCAATAACGTTCCCCAGGTTATGGACCACAGGCCGACACGCAACCAGTATGTCATCAGCTACATAACTTTGGGAAACGATTGCCGTAAATCAACACGAAATCAGTACAGTACCAACACACACCAACATTACACAAGTAAACAATTTACAACACGCAACAAAAGGAAAAGTGGATATATACTAGAAAGGAAGCCATTATCTACCAGCCATTGTGCTTGATGGTTGAATGGATCAGAACACGAACATGGTCTGTACTTCTTGGAATTTGTCGAATATTGCAACGACTCTTGCCTTGAGCTAAATTTTAAAAATCCGGAAACAAACACAATTGACTTTAGGTGATAACAAACCCCTTGCACTGACAATATTATCCACAGAATGAAAATTGATAATGTAAACGATTATAAATATCTAGGCCCGATCTTTGATGATAAATTAAAAGTTGGACAAAGATTGTGAATCGGTTTGTAAGAAAACTAACAACGTGTGTATTTTCTTCGAAAAATCAATTCCTTCTCTGTTAATAAAAAGATCTTAGAATTATTTTATAAATCTTTTATTGAAAATGTATTGTCGTTGTCCATTGTTTGCTGGTACAGGAACGCAGCGTGTGTAAGAACAACAATAATTTCGTAAGGTTGTCGATTTGTGTTCACGAATGAATGGCAAAGGAGTCTAGATTCATTTTGTGACCAGCAAACAATGAAGAAGGCATTGTGATCTTGATGACAAAGATCATGCCCTATTTTCCAAAAATTTAAAAGCTTGAAATCAGGAAGGCGGTATCGTGCCCATTGAGCAGAACAAATCGATACCGTTTTTTCTTCATTCCATCTGCTATCGAATTAATGAATAAGATTCAAGAAAATGATAACTCTGCATAGATATTTAAACATGTTTTTCTATTATAATGGTTCAATATCATTTTATTTTCTTTCGCTCACTATCAGCTGCTCTCTGTGTGTCATTCTGTCTGTCTTGTCTGTCTGTCTCTCTCTCTCTCTCTCTCTCTCTCTCTCTCTCTCTCTCTCTCTCTCTCTCTCTCTCTCTCTCTCTCTCTCGCTCTCTCTCTCTCTTTCTTTACAGGTTCCAGATTCCATATCTATGATCTTTCTCAGGTTCTCTCTCTCTCTCTCTCTCTCTCTCTCTCTCTCTCTCTCTCTCTCTCTCTCTCTCTCTCTCTCTCTCTCTCTCTCTCTCTCTCTCTCTCTCTCTCTCTCTCTCTCTCTCTTTCTCTCTTTCTCTCTCTCTCTCTCTCTCTTTCTCTCTCTCTGCCCTGTGCTGTCATTTTCTGTTTCCTTGCTCCAAAAAAGTTAAATTTCTATGCTTCATTTGCCTTTTTTAAATTAGTATCATTATTATTGCCCACTTTGAATTGAATTGAGAATTGTACTTTGCCTTTCAACATGTACATTTCTTTGGTTTGAAAGTGGACACATAGTTGTTGATGTCAAAATTTAAAACCACCGTCACTTACCCATTTGAACTTTGTTGATACTGATTTATGACTATTCTCAATTGATAACAAATCATTCATTCTGTTTAGGCAGTGCCTTTAATTACCTTTCTTTCTTTAAGTTCCCATTTTACCTTTCGGTGTATGGCATCAGATGCCCGAGATGATCTTTCTCCAGGATGACATGTCTGACTTGTTTTCTGTTTTCTTGAAAAAAAGTTAAATTTCTATGCTTCCATGTCTCTTTTTTATATCTTCTTCCACTTTCTCCGAGGTTTGCCTTTTAGTCTTTTACCTTGGGCTTTTAACACTGTATGCAGATTTAGCTATTCTGTCATTCATTCTGTTTACATACCTAAACCATCTCAATTGATTTATTTCTATTTTAGTTTTATGCCATCTGCTTTGGTTTGATCTCTTATTGTTGTGTTTCTGATTTTGTCTTTTTAGTTTTTCTCTACTGTCTAAGGTCAGATTTCGCTGCCATAGGAGAGTGGGACCAATAAACTGTCATTGTATACAGCCATTTTGGATTTTTGTTGACAATTCTTGCTTGCACACCACATGCCTTTCCTAGATGGTTATGTATTGCACTTGCCTTTTGATTCTCTGGCTGATTTCTTTTCTTAGTTTTTCCTAGGTAATTGTAGCTTTGAACTTGTTCTAAATTCTCCCTGCCAATTTAAGATTTTGTGTTTTAGTTTCCCTAGTTACTAGCATTGTTTTGGTTTTCTTTGCATTTACTCTCATTCCTCTTTTATTTAGTTCATTGTTCATAATGTTGATATTCGACTGAAGGTCACTTTCTGATTTTCCAAACAGAACTAAATCATCAGCAAATGAAAGCATTGATACATTTACTGGTTTGAGCTTCCACATACCTACATTCATTTTCTTCATTTTTGAGGATGCCTTTGCGACTGAATCCATAAATGTGATAAACAAAAGAGGACATAGGATACAACCCTGTCTTACTCCTATATCTACATCAAATTCCGCAGATACATGTTTCCAGCTACTCTCACTGCCACATGTTGGTTATTGAAAAATGGCTAATGGCCCTCTATTAAATTTTGCTCTACATTGGGTTCTTTTAAGGAATGCCATAGTTCGTCCCCCCCTCAGTAGTGTCAATTATGCCTTTTCTAAGTCAATAAAGCACAGGTGCAAGGTCAATGTTTCGTCTCAAGGAATTTTTTCTATTATTTGTCCTAATTGTAAACGTGTGATCTTGTACACTTCTGCCTGGTCTAAATCCACCTTCTGGTGACTCTTCAAATCTGAACCTTCTACTCTTTTCCTTAGTCTCATTATCCAGTATCCTGGCATATACTTTTCCTGGAACGCTAAGTAGTGATATCCCCTCTATATAGTTTGAGGCATTCCATAGGTTGATCCTTTCGTATGTATTGGTACTACACGTTCCCCTTTTCCAGCCGTCTGGCACCTGTTTGGACTTCCATGCTTGTTGGCATATTGCATGTAGTAGTTTGTCTGCCTCTCTCCCCTGGTTTTTTAATCATTTCTTGGATAAACTTGATCTGTCCTGGGGCTTTTCCTAATTTCACTTTTTTTATAGCTGTTTGGATTTCTTCCATTGAGATATCTACATCTTCACTGTCTCCTCTGGATTAATCAACTAATTCTAACTCTTTTACATTTATTGTCCTAACAATAACATTCCATGTTCCAAAAATCACAGTCCGTGTTCGTTTCCAAGTTCGTCTTCGAAAGATCAAGCCGGTTATATTATATTAATTTTTTATCTGAATCTGTTTGGTTTTGGATAAGCAGGGGATTAGCCCACTGTACCTTAGGTAGATGGTGGGGCTGCCATCTTGAGGCCCCCTACCAGGCCTTGTTATTTTCTGTCAGGATTAACTCCCTTAGCCTTTGGTCAGTCAAGACCAGCCTGCAAGGCAGCAGGTTGTTTTCTTTCAGAGTTGACTCCCTTAGCCATTGGTTAGCCAACACCTGCCTGCAAGGCAGCAGGAGATTCGTGGAGGGCGGATCATCTACTGCCCGTACAGGTGCCTACCTGTCTACTGCCCGGTGATATTATTTATTTCTATGTTAAATAATACCGCAGAAAGAATGTTACTTTGAGGAACGCTATTTTTCCTGTGAAAAATCTACAGATAGTTAAGACCCTAATTTAATCTTGAAATGCTGTTTTGACAGGAACTCAGAAACAAAAACAAGCAGACGACCACGGAAAATTAATGTTGAAAAGGTCAGTAAGAATGCCATGTTTCCAGGTCGTGTCGTACGCGTTTTCCAGGTCCAAAACGACAGCAAGGACCTGTCATTTTTCACCAAAGGCCTTCCGAATAAAGCTTTCCAGACGGATAAGGATTGATCATTAGTACCGGGTACTATGGTTTTTTGCGAAAACCGCATTGGACTTCAGAAATAAAATGTTTTCTCTCCAAGGACCCAAAGAAGGCGGTTATTCACCATTCTTTCCATGGTTTTGCAAAGGCAACTAGTTAAAGCTATTGGGTCTATAACTAGATGGGTCACTGAGATCTTGGTTAGGCTTTGGAAGAGTGACCATAAATGCTTTTTTTCCAGATTGGGGGGAATTCGGCCTGTAGTCCCAAATTTTATTGAATTATTTTTAACAGGGTGGAAAGACAAGAGTTGGGAAGATTAGTCAGGAATTGATAGTGAAATACAGTCGGATCCTGCAGCTGATTCATTTGATCTCGCTAGGAATGCCCTCAGCTCTTTCAGAGAAAAGATATCTTTATACATAACTTATAGGGTTCTATATTGTCCAAGATAAACTTCATGGTCTTTTTTTTTTTTCACTTGTTTTCATTTTTGGAAACCTGTCAGAGGAAGAATTCTGGGTAATACTCTGACCAAGGTAGTTGCTGTATCTCTGACATTGGTAATTAACTTGCCATCCTTTTTGAGATGGATATTTGCATAAGCTATCTTACCTTTAATTTTCCTCACTGCCTTGCACGCTGTTTTGGTGGTGGCGTTGCAATGTAGAGGGGAAACGTATTTCTGCCAGGAATTCCTTTTTGCTTGTCTTATTATGTATCGTGTATTGGCTTTTTCTTTTTGAAACCTATCAAAGTTCTACACAATTTCTTAAAAAAGTATCTTTGAGCTGTCATTCTTCTGTTGATTGCTTCTTTACATTCTCTGGAGAACCAGGGGACTCTTGGACATATGTGGTGCTTACGGGGGTGGGAGGGAATTGTCCTTTTTGCCAAAGAAATCAAGTTCTCAGAGAGATTGTAATTGAAATATTCGGTAGAGTCTTCTGTACTGTTGGTTTTAAAGTCTAAGACGATAGGGTTGTGATCACTTACTGGTTACCACAGAGGTCGTCCTGAACTTGGCATGAGAAGTCTAGAGCAAGAGAGGGAGAGGCAATTGGAAAGATCGATGTGCTGAAACGCATTTGATTGGCCGAACGAAGAAATGTCGCTTCTCCTGAATTTTAAGAGAATTAAATCATAATCGGAGATCAACTTTTCTATCATTCGGTCCACGGTTGTCTAGTCGGGAATCCCTGAAATCCATAAGTAAGAGGAAAGGGGAGGGAATTTGAGATAAAAGATTGTCTATTTTCATACAACGCTTGTGTTAACCGATGATGGTAGGTATACAGAACAGATAATGAAAGATTTATGAGATGAATGACTGACAGTAGCTGCTACCACATCTATACTGGGGTTCAACTCCAGATAGGTGAAGCGACAAGAATTATGTGGTATTATTACCCTGTATACAGGTGTACCCTTTTACCGATAACTTTCTCATATTCTTTACCTCTCCCGCAGTGCCAGGGCAAGAGGTCTCCTTTGAATGAGTTCTTCATGTGATTTGCTCTTACACCTCTCACATACCACTACAGAATGGCATCCATTTTAAATCTACTCTTTATTTGTACTTTTAGGCCGAACCCTAGTCACTCTTTCTTCGCAAAGAGGATGGCTGAGCACTAGGTTTCAGTCCGCCATTGCTGTTTGGAACGCCCGACGGCTTCGGCCTTTGGGCGGCGGGGGGGCGCTGGGTTGGTGGGTGCTGTTTGGGGGGTGGGAGCCTTAATGGTGTCTGGGTTTTTTTCGTACCTCCTTTCCACCTGGTCTTTGGAAGAAGATAAAGTTGGAAGTTCGTTGGGAAGAGGGAGGTATTGGGTGGTGGGATCAGAGGGGGTGGGTTGCAACGAAAGGACTCGGGTCTCGGACGGAGGGAGGGGGTCTTCGGACGGAGGGAGGGGGTCTGGGACGGAGGGAGGGGGGTCTGGTGACGGGGGGAGGGGGTCTGGGGCGGAGGGAAGGTGTATGGGGTGGTACGGAGAGGGACTTCCTCATCCAAAAGAACAGAAAATGTTTTTGGTGGGGACAGATTTGTTCCCGCTGACCACTGGTCTGGTCTTTTTCATATGCCTGAGCGACGAAGCTGTTTTGGCTTTGGCTCCAGTATACTAAATGTTTCGATTAAAGCCGGATAAGAACATCAGTGATCGGACGCCAATGACTGACATCGGTACCCAACAGCCCCTGTACCTTGTCAACATTGTGAAGTCCGTGAAACTGGAAGACATCATTCAACTCGAAAATGTTGGTGTGTATATTTTTTACTGCCGTTATCAAATAAAGTGCAGTATGCACAGCCGTTATCAAATAAAGTGCCGTATGTACAGCTGTTATCAAATAAAGTGCCGTATGCACAGCTGTTATCAAATAAAGTGCCGTATGCACAGCTGTTATCAAATAAAGTGCCGTATGCACAGCTGTTATCAAATAAAGTGCCGTATGCACAGCTGTTATCAAATAAAGTGCCGTATGCACAGCTGTTATCAAATAAAGTGCCGTATGTACAGCCGTTATCAAATAAAGTGCCGTATGTGCAGCCGTTATCAAATAAAGTGCCGTATGCACAGCTGTTATCAAATAAAGTGCCGTATGCACAGCCGTTATCAAATAAAGTGCCGTATGTACAGCTGTTATCAAATAAAGTGCCGTATGCACAGCTGTTATCAAATAAAGTGCCGTATGTACAGCCGTTATCAAATAAAGTGCCGTATGCACAGCCGTTATCAAATAAAGTGCCGTATGTGCAGCCGTTATCAAATAAAGTGCCGTATGCACAGCTGTTATCAAATAAAGTGCCGTATGTGCAGCCGTTATCAAATAAAGTGCCGTATGCACAGCTGTTATCAAATAAAGTGCCGTATGTGCAGCCGTTATCAAATAAAGTGCCGTATGCACAGCTGTTATAAAATAAAGTGCCGTATGTGCAGCCGTTATCAAAATAAAGTGCCGTATGTACAGCCGTTATCAAATAAAGTGCCGTATGTGCAGCCGGGAGTTGATCTCCTCGTTTAACCGCAATCGAGAAAAACGTGTTTTGGTCTATAAAATAAATATACTACCTCTAATACCAAACTAAGTACACCAAACCATTGCCAACGACATAGATGTTTTCAAACAAACGGGCAACCATCTGACCATAGTGGATTACGTAATATACCATACTGCACTTCGTTTGAAAACGTAGGGGTCAAAATCCACCGGTCATTATCAAATGAGTTGCCGTATCCGTAGGTCGGCTCCATCAACACATGCGGCGCTTTTCCTGGCTGAAAATTTCTCGCATTTGAAGTGCCGTATACTCAATTACCACTGACGACCGTGTTGGGGGGGGAACTTGGCTTTCACACTAGGCTGCTATGAATTCATTAGCTTTGATGGATAATGTGTTACGAAACTATTCACTAATCACTTTTCTTCACCTTCTACTTACTTAACTACGGGTGTACTACAATTTAACTATTAGTTCTTTGGTATGAAATCTCTCCTAAGGCTCCTCGAAGTTTTGTTAAAATTCATACGTATCCTGGGCTGTCAAAACCGAAGTTGAAATATTTCAACTAGTATGTCATGTAATACTACCATTGGAAAGAACTTTATTGAAAAGCGTATTGTGCAATATCATCTTTATACGATGATTTTTAAGAAAAATACGGGGACTTGAAAGTTAGCGAAACAAGGGCTTTTTGCTAATTTCAAAAAAACGTAAGTAGTAGCAGGTTTTGTGGCAGCCTGGTGGAGTCAAGTGTGATGCCAGAAACTTAGAAAATAGCTGAGCTTATAAAATTCGATATTGAGTTAGCTTATTTTTTTCAGAAGTGTCAATTCTTTTGTTTGGAAATGGTAAGCACATTGATGTGCCCCAAAAAGTTAAAATGAGTGTTTTCGAAAAAAAAGTCAAAAATATTTTTTTTTTAGTGATTTTAAAAAAATGCATAAAAATATAATTTGCAGTCCGATATTGACATGAATTAAAGATCATTTAACCTCTTGACTATACATATGACATAAACAAATACGTATTTAAATAGTCCCGGAAGTTGTCAAGCTGTACATATTTCAATTTATTAGAAAAAAAAACAATTTTTTAAAATGTTCCCCAAAAAATTCATTTCTGTTATGGTGCTGGGCGAAAAAAATAAAAACTGAAAAGACTTTAAAATATTCATTTCTGTATTTTAATAAAACAATAGAATTAAATACTTTTCTTTCGTTTTTTAAAAGATAGTAGTTGCTTTAAAATGGTGTTGTTTGATTTAGAACAGCAGTGTGTTGGTACATGTACTGACTATTTTATGACAATCAAATTAAACTCTTATTACCGGTAGTTATATACGTAAATTTACAGTAGTACTGTTTTACTTAATTTTTAATTCTATTAGGTTTCAATTATTTCAGATTGAGTACCACTCTTTAAAAGTTCTGACGAAGTAAAAATATATTATACACCCAATCTTTTCTAATATCACTTCTCACTATACCGCCATTCCACTTACAGCCAGCTTTTTCACCTTTATTGCCGATTAAAATGATAGTGTATAAATAACGATGATATAACTCATGAAACCGCCATCCACTAATGATTATAGCATCAACGTTGTTCCTTAACTATTGTAAAACACAATTAGCTATACCGCCATCTACTAATGATTCTAGCATCAACGTTATTTCATAACTATTGTAAAATACAATCTGGTTATTTCATAACTAAAATACAATTGGCTATACCGCCATCCACTAACGATTCTACCATCAACGTTATTTCATAACTATTGTAAAATACAATTGGCTATACCGCCATCCACTAACGATTCTAGCATCAACGTTATATCATAACTATTGTAAAATACAATTGGCTATACCGCCATCCACTAATGATTATACCATCAACCTTATTTCATAACTATTACGTAAATGCAATTGGCTATACCGCCATCCACTAACGATTCTAGCATCAACGTTATATCATAACTATTGTAAATAGAATTGGCTATACCGCCATCCACTAACGATTCTAGCATCAACCTTATTTCATAACTTATTGTAAAATACAATTGGCTATACCGCTATCCACTAACGATTCTAGCATCAACGTTATATCATAGCTATTGTAAAGACCAGTTGGCTATACCTTTATCCACTAACGATTCTAGCATCAACGATATTGAATTAGAAAATGCAGGACAATCATACTTTTTTCTCGGAGTAGATGTCAATACCCATGTAAGAGGCAAGAAAATCTACTACAAAGTTGGAAAAATATACGCCCACGGCTATTAGAGTAAATATTAAACCAAAAGGAGAAATTAAATTATTAATAACTTATGAACCAAACGAAGATGCCACTAAAGAAGAAAAAAAGATATCTTCTAAAGCCGTATTTACAAATAACTGCAGAGTATCTCAAACCAAAACAGGAACTAATGGTTTTATGAGATTTAAATGCTAGAATCGTTAGTGGATGGCGGTATAGCCAATTGTCTTTTACAATAGTTATGATAAAACGTTGATAGCGGTATAGCCAAATCGTTAGTGGATGCTAGAATCGTTGAGTGGATGGCGGTATAGCCAATTGGCATTTTAATAGTTGTGATATAACGTTGATGCTAGAATCGTTAGTGGATTATGCAATTGTATTTAATAGTTATGAAATAAGGTTGATGCTAGAATCGTTAGTGGATGGCGGTATAGCCAATTGTATTTTACAATAGTTATGAAATAACGTTGATGCTAGAATCGTTAGTGGATGGCGGTATAGCCAATTGTATTTTACAATAGTTATGAAATAACGTTGATGCTATAATCGTTAGTGGATGGCGGTATAATAGTTATGTAACGTTTTGTAGCCAATTGTATTTTACAATAGTTATGAAATAACGTTGATGCTAGAATCATTAGTAGATGGCGGTATAGCCAATTGTGTTTTACAATAGTTATGAAATAACGTTGATGCTATAATCATTAGTGGATGGCGGTTTCATGAGTTATATCATCGTTATTTATACATATCATTTTAATCGGCACAAAGGTGAAAAAGCTGGCTGTAAGTGGGAATGGTGGTATAGTGAGAAGTGATATAGAAAAGATTGGGTGTATAATATATTTTTTACTTTCAAGTCAGAACTTTTTAAAAGAGTGGTACTCAATCTGAAATAATTGAAACCTAAGATTAGAATTAGTACTAAGTAAAACAGTACTACTGTAAATTTACGTATATAACTACCGGTAATAAGAGTTTAATTTGATTGTCATAAAATAGTCAGTACATGTACCAACACACTGCTGTTCTAAATCAAACAACACCATTTTAAAGCAACTACTATCTTTTAAAAAAACGAAAGAAAAGTATTTAATTATATTGTTTTATTAAAATACAGAAATGAATATTTTAAAGTCTTTTCAGTTTTATTTTTTTCGCCCAACACCATAACAGAAATGAATTTTTTTGGGGAACATTTTAAAAAAAATTGTTTTTTTTTCTAATAAATTGAAATATGTACAGCTTGACAACTTCCAGGACTATTTAAATACGTATTTGTTTATGTCATATGTATAGTCAAGAGGTTAAATGATCTTTAATTCATGTCAATATCGGACTGCAAATTATATTTTTATGCATTTTTTAAAATCACAAAAAAAAATATTTTTGACTTTTTTTCGAAAACACTCATTTTAACTTTTGGGGCACATCAATGTGCTTACCATTTCCAAACAAAGAATTGACACTTCTGAAAAAAAATAAGCTAACTCAATATCAGAATTTCTATAAGCTCAGCTATTTTCAAGTTTCTGGCATCACACTTGGACTCCACCAGGTTGCCACAAAACCTGCTACTTTCACGTTTTTTTGAAATTACAAAAAAGCCCTTGTTTCAACTTTCAAGTCCCCGTATTTTCTTAAAAATCATCGTATAAAGATGATATTGGTATCAATGTGCTTTCAATAAAGTTCTTTCCAATGGTGTATTACATGACATACTAGTTGAAATATTTCAACTTCGGTTTTTGACAACCTAGATACGTATGAATTTTAACAAACTTGAGGAGCCTTAGGAGAGATTTCCATACCGAGAACTAATAGTTACAATTGTAGTACACCCGTAGTTAAGTAAGTAGAAGGTGAAAGAAAGGATTGAATAGTTTCGTAACACATTATCCATCAAAGCTAATGAATTCATAGCAGCCTAGTGTGAAAGCCAAGTCTCCCCCAACACGGTCGTCAGTGGCAATTGAGTATACGGCACTTCAAATGCGAGAAATTTCTCAGCCAGGAAAAGCGCCGTATGTGTTGATGGAGCTGACCTACGGATACGGCAACTCATTTGATAATGACCGGTGGATTTTGACCCCTACGTTTTCAAACGAAGTGCAGTAAGTGGTATATTACGTAATCCACTATGGCCAGATGGTTGCCCGTTTGTTTGAAAACATCTATGTCACAGGGCAATGGTTTGGTGTACTTAGTTTGGTATTAGAGTGTAGTATATTTATTTTATAGACCAAAACACGTTTTCTCGATTGCGGCTAAACGAGGAGATCAACTCCGGCTGCACATACGGCACTTTATTTGATAACGGCTACAGATACGGCACTTTATTTGATAATAACGGCTGTACATACTTGGCACTTTATTTGATAACGGCTGCAATTTATTTGATAACAGCTGTGCATACGGCACTTTACGGCACTTTTTGATAACAGCTGTGCATACGGCACTTTATTTGATAACGGCTGCACATATGGCACTTTATTTGATAACGGCTGTGCATACGGCACTTTATTTGATAACGGCTGTACATACGGCACTTTATTTGATAACAGCTGTGCATACGGCACTTTATTTGATAACAGCTGTACATACGGCACTTTATTTGATAACGGCTGTGCATACGGCACTTTATTTGATAACAGCTGTGCATACGGCACTTTATTTGATAACGGCTGCACATACGGCACTTTATTTGATAACGGCTGCACATACGGCACTTTATTTGATAACAGCTGTGCATACGGCACTTTATTTGATAACAGCTGTGCATACGGCACTTTATTTTGATAACAGCTGTGCATACGGCACTTTTATTTGATAACAGCTGTGCATACGGCACTTTATTTGATAACAGCTGTGCATACGGCACTTTATTTGATAACAGCTGTACATACGGCACTTTATTTGATAACGGCTGTGCATACTGCACTTTATTTGATAACGGCAGTAAAAAAAATATACACACCAACATTTTCGAGTTGAATGATGTCTTCCAGTTTCACGGACTTCACAATGTTGACAAGGTACAGGGGCTGTTGGGTACCGATGTCAGTCATTGGCGTCCGGTCACTGATGTTCTTATCCGACTTTAATCGAAACATTTAGTATACTGGAGCCAAAGCCAAAACAGCTTCGTCGCTCAGGCATATGAAAAGACCAGACCAGTGGTCAGCGGGAACAAATCTGTCCCCACAAAAAACATTTCTGTTCTTTTGGATGAGGAAGTCCCTCTCTACCCCAGACCCCTTCCCTCCGCCCCAGACCCCTCCCCGTCACAGACCCCCTCCCTCCGTCCCAGACCCCCTCCCTCCGTCCAAGACCCCCTCCTCCGTCCGAGACCCGAGTCCTTTCGTTGCAACCCACCCCCTCTGATCCCACCACCCAATACCTCCCCTCTTCCCAACGAACTTCCACTTTATCTTCTTCAAGACCAGGTGGAAAGAGGTACGAAAAAAACCCAGACACCATTAAGGCTCCCCCCCCCCCCCCGCCCCAAAGGCCGAAGCCGTCGGCGTCCAAACAGCATGGCGGACTGAAACCTAGTGCTCAGCCATCCTTTGCGAAGAAAGAGTGACTAGGGTTCGGCCTAAAAGTACAAATAAAGTAGATTTAAAATGGATGCCATTCTGTAGTGGAATGTGAGAGGTGTAAGAGCAAATCATGAAGAACTCATTCAAAGAGACCTCTTGCCCTGGCACTGGGAGAGTAAAGAATGAGAAAGTTATCGGTAAAGGGTACACCTGTATACAGGGTAATAATACCACATAATTCTTGTCGCTTCACCTATCTGGAGTTGAACCCCAGTATAGATGTGGTAGCAGCTACTGTCAGTCATTCATCTCATAAATCTTTCATTATCTGTTCTGTATACCTACCATCATCGGTTAACACAAGCGTGTATGAAATAGACAATCTTTTATCTCAAATTCCCTCCCCCTTTCCTCTTACTTATGGATTTCATGGATTCCCGACTAGACAACCGTGACCGAATGATAGAAAAGTTGATCTCCGATTATGATTTAATTCTCTTAAATTCAGGAGAAGCGACATTTCTTCGTTCGGCCAATCAATGCGTTTCAGCCATCGATCTTTCAATTGCCTCTCCCTCTCTTGCTCTAGACTTCTCATGCCAAGTTCAGGACGACCTCTGTGGTACCAGTAGTGATCACAACCCTATCGTCTTAGACTTTAAAACCAACAGAACAGAAGACTCTACCGAATATTTCAATTACAATCTCTCTGAGAACTTGATTTCTTTGGCAAAAAGGACAATTCCCTCACCCCCAGCACCACATATGTCCAAGAGTCCCTGGTTCTCCAGAGAATGTAAAGAAGCAATCAACAGAAGAATGACAGCTCAAAGATACTTTTAAGAAATTGTAGAACTTTGATAGGTTTCAAAAGAAAAAGCCAATACACGATACATAATAAGACAAGCAAAAGGAATTCCTGGCAGAAATACGTTTCCCTCTACATTGCAACGCCACCAACCAAAACAGCGTGCAAGGCAGTGAGAAAATTAAAGGTAAGATAGCTTATGCAAATATCCATCTCAAAAAGGATGGCAAGTTAATTACCAATGTCAGAATACAGCAACTACCTTGGTCAGAGTATTACCCAGAATTCTTCCTCTACAGGTTTCCAAAAATGAAAACAAGTGAAAAAAAAAAAGACCATGAAGTTTATCTTGGACAATATAGAACCCTATAAGTTATGTATAAAGATATCTTTTCTCTGAAAGAGCTGAGGGGCATTCTAGCGAGATCAAATGAATCAGCTGCAGGATCCGAATTTATTCACTATCAATTCTGACTAATCTTGCCAACTCTTGTCTTTCCACCCTGTTAAAAATATTCAATAAAATTTGGACTACATGCCGGAATTCCCATCCTGGAAAAAAACATTTATGGTCACTATTCCAAAGCCTAACCAAGATCTCAGTGACCCATCTAGTTATAGACCAATAGCTTTAACTAGTTGCCCTTTTGCAAAACCATGGAAAAGAATGGTGAATAACCGCCTTCTTTGGGTCTTGGAGAGAAAACATTTTATTTCTGAAGTCCAATGCGGTTTTCGCAAAAACCATAGTACCCGGTACTAATGATCATCTTATCCGTCTGGAAAGCTTTATTCGGAAGGCCTTTGGTGAAAAATGACAGGTCCTTGCTGTCGTTTTGGACCTGGAAAACGCTTGCGACACGACCTGGAAACATGGCATTCTTACTGGCCTTTTCAACATTAATTTCCGTGGTCGTCTGCTTGTTTTTGTTTCTGAATTCCTGTCAAACAGCATTTCAAGATTAAATTAGGGTCTTAACTATCTGTAGATTTTCACAGGAAAATAGCGTTCCTCAAAGTAACATTCTTTCTGCGGTATTATTTAACATAGAAATAAATAATATCACCGGGCAGTAGACAAGGTAGGCACCTGTACGGGCAGTAGATGATCCGCCCTCCACGAATCTCCTGCTGCCTTGCAGGCAGGTGTTAGCTAACCAATGGCTAAGGAGTCAACTCTGAAAGAAAACAACCTGCTGCCTTGCAGAGCTGGTCTTGACTGACCAAAGGCTAAGGGAGTTAATCCTGACAGAAAATAACAAGGCCTGGTAGGGGGCCTCAAGATGGCAGCCCCACCCATCTACCTAAGGTACAGTGGGCTAATCCCCTGCTTATCCAAAACCAAACAGATTCAGATAAAAAATTAATATAATATAACCGGCTTGATCTTTCGAAGACGAACTTGAAACGAACACGGACTGTGATTTTGGAACATGGAATGTTAGGACAATAAATGTAAAAGAGTTAGAATTAGTTGATGAAATGGAAAAATTCAAAGTAGATATTTTGGCCATTACAAAAACAAAGAAAAAGGACAAGGAATAGAAAATGTAGGACCAAATCATATTTTAATCTTCTCAGGAGTAGATGTCAAAGATAGAGCTAGAGCAGGAATAGGCCTTCTAGTTCATAAAAGACATGAAAAGGTACTAGAAAGTTGGAAATTTATAAGCCCACGGCTATTAGAGGTAAATATTTAACAAGTAATCCAGAGGAGACAGGTGAAGATGTAGATATCTCAATGGGAAGAAATCCAAAACAGCTAAAAAAAAAAGTGAAATTGGAAAAAAGCCCCAGGAGCAGATCAAGTTTTTCCAGAAATGATTAAAAACCAAGGGAGAAAAGCAGACAAACTACTACATGCAATATGCCAACTAGCATGGAAGTTCAAACAGGTGCCAGACGACTGGAAAAAGATAACGGTATTACTAATACATAAGAAAGGATCAACTATAGAACGCTCAAACTATAGAAGGATATCACTACTTAGCGTTCTAGGAAAATGGCAATGCGAGGATACGGAAATGAGACTAGGGAAAAGAGTAGTGGATCAGATTTGAAGAGCATCAGAGTGGATTTAGACCAGGAAGAAGTGTACAAGACCACATATTTACAATTAGACAAATAATAGAAACATACCTTCAGAGAAACATTGACTTGCACCTGTGTTTTATTGACTTAGAAAAGGCATTTGATACTGTGAGTGAGGGGACGAACTATGGCATTCCTTAAACGAACACAATGTAGAGCAGAATGTAATAGAAACCATTAAAAGTTTTTACAATAAACCAACATGTGCAGTGAGAGTAGCTCGAAACATATCTGCAGGATTCGATGTAGATATAGGAGTAAGAGAGGATTGTATCCTATGTCCTCTTTTTGTTTATCACATTTATAGATTCAGTCATAAAGGCATCCTCAAAAATGAAGAAAAGGAATGTAGGTATGTGGAAGCTCAAACCAGTAATTGTATCAATGCTTTCATTTACTGATGATTTAGTTCTGTTTGGAAAATCAGAAAGTGACCTCCAGTCGAATATCAACATTATGAACAATGAACTAAATAAAAGAGGAATGAGAGTAAATGCAAAGAAAACCAAAACAATGCTAGTAACTGGAAACTAAAACACAAAAATCTTAAATTGGCCAGGGAGAATTTAGAACAAGTTCAAAGCTACAATTACCTAGGAAAAACTAAGAAAGAAATCAGCCAGAGAATCAAAAGGCAAGTGCAATATATAACCATCTAGGAAAGGCATGTGTAGGTAAGCAGAATTGTCAACAAAACCAAAATGGCTGTATACAATACAGTTTATTGTCCTACTCTCCTCTATGGCAGCAGAAACCTGGACCTTAGACAGTAGAGAAAACTAAAAAGACAAAATCAGAAACACAACAATAAGAGATCAAACCAAAGCAGATGGCATAAAAACTAAAATAGAAATAAATCAATTGAGATGGTTTAGGCATGTAAACAGAATGAATGACATAGAATAGCTAAATCTGTATACAGTGTTAAAGCCCAAGGTAAAAGACTAAAAGGCAAACCTCGGAGAAAGTGGGAAGAAGATATAAAAGAGACATGGAAGCATAGAAATTTAACTTTTTCAAGAAAACAGAAAATGTCAGGACATGTCATCCTGGAGAAAGATCATCTCGGGCATCTGATGCCATACACCGAAATGTAAAATGGGAACTGATAAAGAAAGAAAGAAAGAAAGAAATAATACCATAAAGGCACTGCCTACCAATGTACAAGCATCTCTTTTTGTAGATGATTTTGCTATCTATATTGAAGGCAAACATTTGTCATACTCGAAAGATCAATACAATTATGTATCAACAAAGTTCAAAAATGGGTAAGTGACGGCGGTTTTAAATTCTTGACATCAACAACTATGTGTCCACTTTCATAACCCAAGAAATGTACATGTTGAACCCAGTCTTTATTTAAACAAAACGCCCCTCAAAGTATTCAATTCTATTCAATTCAATTCAAAATGCCTTTAATCATCCCCCAAGGGCAATAATAATGATACTAATTTAAAAAAGGACAAAATGCCACATATAACACTAATACATTGTATTTACACGTGAATAAGAGGTACAGATTGTAATGTCGAGCAAGAAAGAGAACAAAAGAGAGAGAGAGAGAGAGAGAGAGAGAGAGAGAGAGAGAGAGAGAGAGAGAGAGAGAGAGAGAGAGAGGGAGAGAGAGAGAGAGAGAGAGAGAGAGAGAGAGAGAGAGAGAGAGAGAGAGAGAGAGAGAGAGAGAGAGAGAGAGAGAGAGAGAGAGAGAGAGAGAGAAAGAGAACAAAAAGAGAGAGAGAGAGAGAGAGAGAGAGAGAGAGAGAGAGAGAGAGGGAGAGGGAGAGAGAGAGAGAGAGATAGATAGATAGAGAGAGACAAAAGCAAGAGAGAGAGAGAGAGAGAGAGAGAGAGAGAGAGAGAGAGAGAGAGAGAGAGAGAGAGAGAGAGAGAGAGAGAGAGAGGGAGAGGGAGAGAGAGTGAGAGAACAGAAAGAGAAGAGAGAGAGAGAGAGAGAGAGAGAGAGAGAGAGAGAGAGAGAGAGAGAGAGAGAGAGAGAGGGAGAACGAGAGAGAGAACAAAAGATAAGGGAGAGAGAGAGAGAGAGAAGAGAGAGAGAGAGAGAGAGAGAGAGAGAGAGAGAGAGAGAGAGAGAGAGAAATAAAGAAAGAGAGAGAGAGAGAGCGAGAGAGAGAGAGAGAGATAGAGAGAGAGAGAGAGAGAAATAAAGAAAGAGAGAGAGAGAGCGAGAGAGAGAGAGAGAGAGAGAGAGAGAGAGAGAGAGGAGAGAAGAACCAGAGAGAGAGAGAGAGACAGACAGACAGACAGACAGACAGACAGACACACAGAGAGCGAGCGATAGTGAGCGAAAGAAAATAAATGATATTGAACCATTATAATAGAAAAACATGTTTAAATATCTATGCAGAGTTATCATTTTCTTGAATCTTATTCATTAATCTGATGGCAGATGGAATGAAGGAGAAACGGTATCGATTTGTTCTGCTCAATGGGCATCGATACCGCCTTCCTGATTTCAAGCTTTCAAATTTTGCAAAATAGTGCATGATCTTTGTCATCCAAGATCACAAATGCCTTCTTCATTGTTTGCTGGTCACAAAATGAACCTAGACTCCTTTGCCATTAATGATTCGTGAACACAAATCGACAACCTTACGAAATTATTTTTGTTCTTACACGTTGCGTTCCTGTACCAGCAAACAATGGACAACGACAATACATTTTCAATAAAAGATTTATAAAATAATTCTAAGATCTTTTTATTAACAGAGAAGAATTGATTTTCGAAGAAAATACACACGTTGTTGGGCTTTCTTACAAACCGATTCACAATCTTTGTCCAACTTTAATTTATCATCAAAGATCGGGCCTAGATATTTATAATCGTTTACATTTTCAATTTTCATTCTGTGGATAATATTGTCAGTGCAAGGGGTTTGTTATCACCTAAAGTCAATTGTGTTTGTTTCCGGATTTTAAAAATTTAGCTCAAGGCAAGAGTCGTTGCAATATTCGACAAATTCAAGAAGTACAGGACCATGTTCGTGTGTTCTGATCCATTCCAACCATCAAGCACAATGGCTGGTAGAGCTGGCTTCCTTTCTAGTATATATCCACTTTTCCTTTGTTGTGCGTTGTAAATTGTTTACTTGTGTACGTTGGTGTGTGTTGGTACTGTACTGATTTCGTGTTGATTTACGGCAATCGTTTCCAAAGTTATGGGTAGCTGGATGACATACTGGTTGCGTGTCGGCCTGTGTCCATAACCTGGGGGAACGTTATTGCTATCAGACGAGATAAGTGTTGCTTCTTTCCTCTTACCTCCTCTACTACCTCTCTTCCTTTGTTTTTTTTACCTTTCCTTCCTTTTCTTAGACGACATGCCTTGTAATGTAAATATTGTTATCAAGTCCAATGCCCAGAATATTCAGGCGTGATTTTACCTCATGTTTTGTCTTGCAATGTGCTTGTAAGGGCCGAAGAAAGTGTGCTGTGTACACTGTTCTTGATTGTTGACATTCATTTGTGCACAGGTTCAATGTTGATGACCTGTTTGTATGTGTAGTATTTACATTTGACAATCTGGGTAGTTTTAAAATGCTAATTTTAAGTCAGAATTATATCTAAAAACGTTCATTTTTACACCACTGTATGAAAAAACAATTTCACGAACAGAATGATATGAGATCCAACACACAAAACAATGAAATGACGTCAATAATCCACAGGAAAGACATAGCGTGAAGAGACTGCTGCTGAGTCAGTGCTGGCGATCTTCTGAGGCCAAATTTTTAGGTTATCCTTCTTGCTCATGTTCAAAGCCTTAAGTAAAAATGTCCAAAAGACTGAATATTCTGCGAGTTGTGGGCCACACAGATTGGTGTGCTGACAGAGTGACCCTATTGATATTTCATAAAGCATTGGTCCGGTCAAAGCTGGACTATGGCTCTGTTGTTTATGGATCCGCCCCCAAACATGTATAAAAAATACTGGACCCCATTCATCATCAGGGTTTTCGTATTGCTTAGGCGCCTTCCGAACTTCAGTCGTAAAAGCTATATGTAGAAGCCAGCGAACCATCTTTACATCACCGATGACCTAAAACTGTCAATAGTCAATGAATTGCTATTTGAAATTAAAGTCACTACCCCAAAACGCTGCCTACAAAAACGTATTTGAAGCTTCCCCGTCTGTGATAATTGCGACATCAAAACTAGCCCACATATTGCGCGAACTAGCCCACATATTACAAGGAAACATGAATTACCAGAAAATAAATAATAGTAACTTTCAAATTCCCCCACCATGGACCAAAACCCATATATAATTAGATTATTCATTGTCCAAATTTTCAAACGACAAAACGAGCCAGCTTGTTTTTCAACAGAAATTTTGTTCAGATGAGGAATAGTTTCCTGACAGTGTTCATGTTTACACAGATGGCTCGAAAGAGAGTGAAAACGTAAATGCTGCCATTTATGATCCGGATCATCCGGCATCCTCGAAGAATGTGCGTCTGAAAGTTGAAAGACACTACTTCTATTTTCAATGCATAATTGCACGTCAGTCTTTTAACTTTGAATTATTTAAAACTGCCGTCGAGGAATTTTTAAAAAAGTTATCGATATTGTCTGGACAGAAAGCCTGTCTGCCCTTTCAGGGTCTGAGAAATGTAGTAACAATACTAATTTAATAAGACACGTTTTAAAATACTTTGTTGACAAATCCCTACGTTTGTTTGGATACCAGGGCATGTTGGCATAAATGGAAATGAAAGTGCCGATAAGTTGGCAAAAGAGGCCCGATCCAAAGATGTTAGCCCTGGTGCTTTATTTCAGTATGCAAACTTGGAGGTTTTAGTAAATTTGACAGGAGGAGTGGGACCAAGACGTTAATAACAAGCTTCATGAAGTGGTCCCAAAAATGACAGAAAGGCTAAATGTAAAAGTAAGAAATAGAAAAGAAGAGATCGTTTTAAGTCGCTCACATTTTGGTCATTCGTGGCTCACACAGGGTTTCCTGTTGACCCATGATGACCAGTTTTTCTCGTGCATGTAAATCTTTCAGATTTCCTCTGATTTAAGATTATTTGAGGTTTTCTAGTTTTAACATTTATCTCTTAAGTTTCCTTTTCTTCTCGTTTTCCAAAAATACTTCTATGTTCGCTGTTATGAATAGGTGAGATGGTTTAGCACAACAGGATAAAATTCCCGACTCCAGGCCAATCGCCGATCTTTATACTAATCACCAGCGAAGCACGCTGCTTTAAATTTCACTTTTACTTTCATGACGAACTACAATTTCCACACTGATCTGCGAGGCCCTACTACTCACTAGAGAAGATTTCAGATTTAAAAATCGGAACCTTCTTTACTTCCTTCAGGTTTTTTTCAGATTTTTTAGTCTGAAATATACTAAAGCATTTGTAGTGGATATAGCCTTTCGCGTAAAGGATTTTGGGATAGATTTAGACAATGTTGAGATGCACTGACTTACCTCTCAGCAGTCAGTTCACGTGAATGTGATCTGCGGTCGACGATTTTTCATTCTTTCATTCCAGGGGAAAATCGAAGCTAAGTCGTTTTAAATTTCCTATTGCGTTATTTGCGATGTACGTTATAATCCTATTTGTGGGTTATTGTGATTTAATAGTCTAATCTAATCTAGAGCTAGACAAGATTAAGATCGATCTGCTTGAGTAAAGTGACCTAGATTCTTTATCTGTGAGATCTAGATGTAGATTTTTATTATGACGGCTTGACAGTCCTAGATCTAAGTCGTAGGTTTCCCTAGGCCATAGCTTGGGTTAGTGTATAAGCGTATAAATAGATCTAGCTTGTTAACAGATTAAACTCATTCTTGCTCGGCGTTCCAGAGATTCTAGATTTGATCTAGATTCTAGTAGAGAGATCTTGAAAATAAGCGCGCACGTTGTTGATCTAAATTCTTCTAGTCTATATTTAGATTATTCTAGATTTAGATTTTAGACAGACATACTATTTTATGATAAATCTGGATTCAATCTAGTAAGATGTATATAAGATATATTTTGATCTAAGTCTAATTGTTATCTAGAGTCCTAAAAACTACGAGACTAGATTTAGATTACTATAATTTGTCGCACCCATTTCTTCAATAACTTTAGCAGAGCTAGAGTTAGATTTCTAGATCTACTTGGTCGCCTAGTTAATAGAATCAGAATTGATTTAGAACTTTGCTATACGTATAACTGTTATAATAACAAGTAAATCTTCAAAACAACTAACCGTAAATCTAGGTTAAAGGTAAGCTAGCTCTAGAATGTAAATCTAGACAATTTAACAATTAGGGGATGACCTGTCAAAAGTTTAGGTTTAATGATTGGCATTCACCAGTAGATGTGATTGATTTAGATCTAAGTTCTATGACTACGAATACATTCTGGCTGTCAACTTAAGATTATAATAGTGAACTCCTTTCGAGTTATATCAGAAAGGTAGAGAAAGATGGCATTGCATGGTGCTGTTAGGCTATTGTAAGTGTGAGATTGAATACGGTACAGGAGGTGTTCGGTGTCTGAAAGTTTCACATTTCAGACTGTCAGATTTTAAAAATGTATTTGCCATTTACATCCCAGCTTTCTGTCATTCATGGGATTGCCTTTTACAATCAGTATTAAACCTGTTCTGATCTGATCGTTATACGAATGAAATATTATTCTGAATGACGCATTTACAAACTATTTCGGAATAATGACCTAGAAACTATTCTTGCGTTTCTGACAGAAATTGGAATATATCGACAGATCTAGAGTACTAAATAAGTATGAATTTTTAACACATTGTCATTGACTATTTTTTTAAAAATATTCACAAATATTTTACGGAAGCTTTTGATTTTCTTAAAGTGCGTTATGTTGTGCCTGGACAGTCGTTAGTAATATTGGTCAGCTACGAACCCTAAGATCACCGCCATGGTGGACAGGGTTACTACAAAGAAACAAACAAACAAGTAACTCTAAAGTAATATTTTGCAATTTATATAACAATATATAGAATAACATCTAGCGTAACATATCGCAACTACACAGCTGTATGGTTGAAACTCAAATTAATTTAAACAATTCATGGCACGCATTAGAAAATTAACAAATATTTTATTCTCATGTACTAAAAATGTTGAATCAATTTCATGCAAAAAGAATGAGGCTCTTTAGGACGTGAATTTAATTTTTAGAAAAGTACGGATATAAGAAGATATTAATAGCATACATATATATATAATTGTAAAAATACTACAAAAAGAAACAGACATGAAAAGAACAGAATTTGATTGTCAATATCTTTCAAATCTTTGCATTGAAAATCGCTTGAAACTCATCACGCTCACAGGCATGGAATTCTTAAAAAAATGAAAACATTAAACTGTTGTGTGCTGACTCAAGGGCAACCCCATCTCCATGTCGTCTCGTTAACCTTAAATTTGGCTTTGTCCAGCTTGCTCACCCGACCTAAAGCCTAAAAGCCTTTATTATTGGTTGATACATCAGGTACATTAAATAGAATTATTTACATTTCAAGACAGCTCGGAAATAGCGAGAATTCGGATTTAGCGAGATGTTGTGGCCAGTCCCGGCTGTCATCAATCAATCTCGCTACTTTCGAGTCCCACCCATATATGATAACATTTGCTAACTTCCAGGTCTAATACTAATTAGTTTTCTCTTCCCTCTGGGAAAGTATGTTGATGGCAAGGAAGGGTAGCAATATAAAACTAGTATAGAATAAAAGTAAAGCTCTCCCGCTGTAAAAAAAAAATACTTTCAAAATTTGTCTCGTAACATCTTGACTCGTCATTTTATAAAAAAGTGGTAAAAGTCCCTTGGCCTAGTTAACGAGATGGAATTCTAGACACACACACACACACTCTCTCTCTCTCTCTCTCTCTCTCTCTCTCTCTCTCTCTCTCTCTCTCTCTCTCTCTCTCTCTCTCTCTCTCTCTCTCTCTCTCTCTCTCTCTCTCTCTCTCTCTCTCTCTCTCGCTTTCGTTTCTCTCTGTGTATGTTCTGTCTGTCTGTCTGTATCTCTGTCTCTCCATCTGTCTATCCGTCCCTCCTCGATCTAGCGACTTAAAGATACATGTCACGTAGATCTAGGCCTTATTCACTTACTGAGTTAAAAATAAAACAAGATTTACTAGAACATCAGAATATTAACACTCTCGACGGCAGAATATTAACCTCTCGAAGGCAGAATATTAACCCTCTCGGCGGCAGAATATTAACCCTCTCGGCGGCAGAATATTAACCCTCTCAACGGCAG
Source organism: Doris montereyensis (assembly GCA_037039925.1). Classification (NCBI taxonomy): domain Eukaryota; kingdom Metazoa; phylum Mollusca; class Gastropoda; order Nudibranchia; family Dorididae; genus Doris; species Doris montereyensis. Next base: position 74,918 of record JAXRKP010000416.1, read on the forward strand.
AATATTAACCCAGTTAAAAAAAAGATTTACTAGAACAACAGAATATTAACCCTCTCGATGGCAGAATATTAACCCCTCGGTGGCAAAATATAAAGTCTCCCGGCGGCAGAATATTAACCCTCTCGACGGCAGAATATTAACCCTGTCGATGGCAGAATATTAACCCTCTCGATGGCAGAATATTAACCCTCTCGACGGCAAAATATTAACCCCCACGACGGTAGAATATTAACCCTCTCGACGGCAGAATATTAACCATCTCGGTGGCAGAATATTAACCCTCTCGACGGCAGAATTTTAACCCTCTCGATGGCAGAATATTAACCCTCTCGATGGCAGAATATTAACCCTCTCGATGGCAGAATATTAACCCCCTCGACGGCAGAATATTAACCCTCACGACGGTAGAGTATAAACCCTCTCGGTGGCAGAATATTAACCCTCTCGATGGCATAATATTAATCCTCTCGATGGCAGAATATTAACCCTCTCGACGGCAGAATATTAACCCCACGACGGTAGAATATTAACCTTCTCGACGGCAGAATATTTACCCTCTCGGTGGCAGAATATTAACCCTCTCGACGGCAGCATATTAACCCTCTCGATGGCATAATATCAACCCTCTCGATGGCAGAATATTAACCCTCTCAACGGCAGAATATTAACCCTCTCGATGGCAGAATATTAACCCTCTCGATGGCATAATATCAACCCTCTCGATGGCAGATTATTAACCATCTCAACGGCAGAATATTAACCCTCTCGATGGCATAATATTAACCCTCTCAGTGGCAGAATATGAACCCTCTCGATGCCATAATATCAACGTTTTGGGTCATTCGGGAGGTTAAAGAATAGGTCAATGACGATAGGCCAGAGCGGAGTTTTCGCATCAAAATACGTCAGTGTGTTAGGAGTTTCAAAAGCAATAGTTTATTAAGTATGCAAGGACTAGGTGGAGCCAAATTTACTTGTGAATACAAAAAACAACTGTGCCTTCGAATGGGTTAATTTCCTTCGTCTTTTTTCAAACAAACCTTGTGTGTAACATTAAAAAATCATTACAAGTACCTTGAATTACATGTTACGAGTACCTTGATTCTATTACATATTACATTGTACATTGATTCTATTACATATTACATTAAAAACCTTGATTCTATTACATATTACACTACAAGTACATTGATTCTATTCATATTACATACAAGTACTTGATTCTATTACATATTACATTACAAGTACATTGATTCTATTACATATTACATTTACCTTGATTCTATTACATATTACATTACAAGTACATTGATTCTATTACATATTACATTAAAAGTACCTTGATTCTATTACATAGTACATTAAAAGTACCTTGATTCTATTACATGATACATTACACGTACCTTGATTCTATTACATGTTACATTACAAGTACCTTGATTCTATTACATGTTACATTACAAGTACCTTGATTCTATGACATATTACATTAAAAGTACATTGATTATATTACATATTACATTAAAAGTACCTTGATTCTGTTCTATATCTCGATTCTATTTCATATTACATTAAAAGTACAATTATTTTATGACATATTACATTAAAAGTACCTTGATACTATTACATATCACATTACAAGTACATTGATTATATTACATATTGCATTACAAGTACATTGATTTTATTATATATTAGATTACAACTAGATAATAGAAATACTATTGCTAAAAAAAAAACCAGCGAGGCAAGGGGCATGTCGAAAGTGAAGGAAATGACATTGAGTAATATTAAATCCCCAATGGAACAAAGAGGAGACAAATAGAAGTCAGATCAGAATGAATAGACAGAAAACAACTCTGGCCACAATGGGAATCGACACCCATCGCCTCGCCATGAAAACAAAACCGTGCTACCAACCGAGCTGACTACACTCCTTCAAAGGAATGTCATTGCCAAGGTCAATCATTTTGTTGTGGCTTTTGTTTCCAACCAGGCATTCCTGTATTACAAAAGACATCAAATCCGATTACTTCAAAAACCCGTTAAAAAAATCTCGGATAAAAAGAACCGCCAAATGAGTACTTTATCTATGAAATGTTAGTCAAATATTATCTCCTTTCTTGTAACCTTGGCTTGGGTCGTTTTCGGTATAACGCCATTCGCTTTATAACGTCAGGTTGCTACTAAATGGCACAACAGGTGAGGGAGCTGGCGGTATAAAGAAGTTTGAGTCTATAATGAGCTTCGCGTGAACATGTAAGTTTCTGCAAGTTTTCTACTACGAACATAATATCTCCATCGCTGTGTGTAAGAAGTTGTATAAATTGTATTTAATGCTTAACTGATTTCTTATTCTTTAATTCTTGCAGGGAATCTTATCTTTAATTATGGAAATACCAAATAAAGATTTTAGTGAATAATAGTGATAGATCTAGATCTATTTATACATGTATTGTTAAACAACAGAAAAAAGAAGAGAAAAAAAGAAACATCGACAACAAAAAGCGCCAAAATAATATAGCTACATATGTGTACAAAGTGATAGTGTACAAAGTGATAGCTACATATGTGTACAAAGTGATAGCTACATATGTGTACAAAGTGATAGCTACATATGTGTACAAAGTGATAGATACATATGTGTACAAAGTGATAGCTACATATGTGTACAAAGTGATAGCTACATATGTGTACAAAGTGATAGATACATATGTGTACAAAGTGATAGATACATATGTGTACAAAGTGATAGCTACATATGTGTACAAAGTGATAGCTACATATGTGTACAAAGTGATAGCTACATATGTGTACAAAGTGATAGCTACACATGTGTACAAAGTGATAGCTACATTTAAGCCTAAAATGGAGATAATAATCATTCACTTCTTGCACGATCTCATCGACATTACAGCATCATTCAAAGAGTGTCCTATCAAACCCTTTGCCCTCACCAAGGTAAAGTCTGGTAAAGAGTGCTAACTAGTGCTAGTGTAATGTGATTACAAGAGAACCCAAACCCAATCCAGGTGTGGAAACCCTTTGCCCTCACCAAGGTAAATTCTGGTAAATTAGTGCTAACTAGTGCTAGTGTAATGTGATTACAAGAAAAACCAAACCCAATCCAGGTGTGGAAACCCCTTTGCCATCACCAAGATCAATTCTGCGGTAAAGAGTGCTAAGTGTTAGTAGCAAGTGCAAATGTAGATATGTGAGTGTGAGTGATTACGGACGGAATTTATATAATATCTCGTCCTTGTTTTCTTCGTCCTTGTGTGGTAAAGCGATGACGACATTGGTATGTGAGATAACCTTGAAACCCAGAGACAAGTGCATTCTCAGAGATGGATCGTTGTCAGTCTCTATCCACGCTATCACGGGTAGATCGTCCTTGAAATACTCTTGAACCAAATGGCTGACCACAACTTTGGCCAGGCCCTTTCTCCGATCTTGCTCTCGTGTGTGCAACATGCCCACGGTACCGTATTCCGTTCCCAGTTCAAATGAGACGCATTCGTTCTTGCTGAAAATAACAGAAAGAGAGAGAGAGAGAGAGAGCCAGAGTTTGATTTGAATTGATTTAACCACATCCACAACTAAGATTCAAATTTTGCCCTGACTGCCCTATTGTTAACAGCCGAGGGACCTTTAACGTGCACAGAGTGTTGTGATCTGCACACGGGACCTTCGTTTTATCGTCCGTCTACGATGGGAGTAAGCGAGGTGGCGATCCACCTACCTGGACCTGGGATAGATTTTGCTCGAAAAAATTGAGAAAATGCTTCAAACGTTGGCGGTGCTCGAACCCACTACCTTTTGGTTGAGAGACTGACATCTTGCCTCTGGACTACCGAGTCTCTTCTTCTTCCCTCCTCCTCCTCCGAGAGAGGGACTTAGAGACAAAGATATATATATACAGAGGAGAAAGAAAGATATATATATATATATATATATATATATATATATATATACAGACAGAGAGAGTGAGGGAGGGGAGGGAAGACAGACAAGAGTGAGGGAGGGAGGGAGAGAGAGAGAGAGAGAGGGGGAGAGAGAGGGAGAGAGAGAGGGAGAGAGAGAGAGGAGAGAGAGAGAGAGAGAGAGAGAGAGAGAGAGAGAGAGAGAGAGAGAGAGAGAGAGAGAGAGAGAGAGAGAGAGAGAGAGAGAGAGAGAGAGAGAGAGAGAGAGAGAGAGAGAGAGAGAGAGAAGAGAAAGAGAGAGAGAATTGTGGCTTTTGTGGTGAGCTGCATTTGGGTGAAATTGCGACCAGCTAAAGACGTGTTGAATGAAAATCAAGGATGTACTTATATATTTCTTTTTAGCCAAAGATTCCACTTTGAAATTGAAAGTACAAAGCCTTACCTATTTGCCAGAGACAGACATTTGGAAAGCGAGCTAATAACACCTGGAAATATTGTGGAGTGAATGGACTGCTGGCAATCCAGGTGCTGGCACAATATTCCAATTCTGTGTCGGGATCTATCCGTCGAATTGTGAAGCCCTCAGGAATCTGCCTGCAAAAGATTGTGGTGGGCAGACTGTGGGTAATGTAAGGGCTTTTATGATTGCAATCAATTCTCTAGTAAGCTGTCCGCCGCGGAAATTTCCAAACTAAAACCTAAAAAAATGTCAACATTAGCCCAAATAAAAGCGCCACACGTTTGCAAAAATTGTCAAAAAAGATTTGCCAGGATTAAGAATCGAACTCGGGGCCTCCTGGATGGTAGTCAGGCGGTCTACCAACGCTGACTTACCAACGCCTGAGACTTGAGAAATCTATGGGGCTGTTTTAGAAAATAAAAACTCTGTTTTCATAAGTTTGATTTCAGGAAGTTTGAGGGTACGAGGTAGACCTGCTACTGTGTTCTTTACTTTTCATTACAGTTTAAAAAAAACATGTCAATTTGTCAGCATTCACATTTTGTGAAAGTCTACTAAATTGACACATTTGCCATTTCATTAAAAAAATTAACCAATAATGGAAACCAAAAGGAATTGTATTTGTTTGGACGGCAGTATTGCATGAAAAAAAACCCTCATGTGGTTTGGAGTAGTTTTTGTTTTATATACAAGTATAAGTTGTTGCTTTTATTCACAATAATGGTTATGCATGTGAGGTAAATTTGTCAGGATACAATCGCACACAACCGTAATGAACTTTTGACGTCCATAAAACATCGATGACAATACTTTTGCTCTCTCTCTCTCTCTCTCTCTCTCTCTCTCTCTCTCTCTCTCTCTCTCTTCTCTCTCTCTCTCTTCTCTCTCTCTCTCTCTTATACATAAACAGACAAACACTTCTCCTCCTATAAAAACTGCCAATCTTCCCCCTCTTGTGTCTCTATCGTCACACAATTGCTGCTCTCTGCTCTCTAAAAAATCTCTGTCTCTCTCTCTCTCTCTCTCTCTCTCTCTCTCTCCTGCCTTTCAACACTACAATAATTATTAAAGAGGAAATACTAAATTGAATATGAAGGCCGAATACCTGTTCTACCTATTAGGCCTTCATATTCAATTTGTATTTCCTCTTTACTATTTACCAGCCTACTGCAGTATTCCTTTCACAATAATTTGTGTACCTCTTATGCATGTGTGAATATTTGTGTTAAATGTTGCATCTGTACTTTGTGGCACTTTGTCATATTTTCTTTAATCTGTGTAATGAGGAAACTGGTTTTCGTCAATGGTGAGCTTTATAAAAGATTTTGAGCATTGTAATGCTATATTGTGTGTATATGAATAATTACCTTTCAATCATGCGTACCAAGAGGTGAGAGCCTGAAGATAGTGTTTACCTGGCCTTGATGTTCCTGGGTCTGCCCGCATCATGACCATATTCTTAATGACTGAATGAGCCACTCCCTTCTCCTTGGCTAGTCTTTCATAGACCGATGTTGCCAGGTTATCTATTCCTGAAAGTACAAATCGAATAAGAAAAAAGAATTACGAGGTGACAAAAAGAAAGGGGTAGGCGGGATGTCTTTGGGGGGGGTTCCTGAAAGTGATTGTCTTTTCTTAGTTACACTCACAATTCTTTATTTATTTATCAGTTCCCATTCTACTTTCTGGTGTATGGGTTCAGTTCCCATTCTACTTTCTGGTGTATGGGTTCAGTTCTCATTTTTTTCTACTTTCTGGTGTATGGGTTCAGTTCCCATTCTAATTTCTGGTGTATGGGTTCAGTTCCCATTCTACTTTCTGGTGTATGGGATCAGTTCCCATTCTACTTTCTGGTGTATGGGTTCAGTTCCCATTGTACTTTCTGATGTATGGGATCAGTTCCCATTCTACTTTCTGGTGTATGGGATCAGTAACATTCTACTTTCTTGTGTATGGGATCAGTTGCCATTCTATTTCTTGTGTATGGGATCAGTTGCCCGAGATGAAATGTCTTCAGGACGCCCTGTCCTGACATTTTCTGTTTTCTTCCAAGAAAGTTAAATATCTATGCTTTAATGCCTTTTTTATATCTTCTTCCACATTCTCCGAGGTCTACCTTTTGGTCTTTTACTTTGGGTTTTAGTACGACCTGCTCCATCTAATAACTCAATAAACTAGATTTGTTAAATTTTGAGCTAAAAACAAGGTTTTCTCAGGACTCGCCCCAATCCCACCCTTCCCCCTCGCCTACGTTCCTCCTTTTTAAGTTCACAATACACATCTAAAAAGTTTGGGCATAGTTTGTAAATAATTATAGAAAACGTAGTAACTATAAAAACCATCATCTGTTTTCTTTACTCTTTGTCCTGTTAAAGGCAATAATAAAAAACAGACAAAGAATACAGATAAAAAACGATTCAAGAACGGCAAACAATCCTCTTTCTGTTTCTCCCTTTCTTCCTTTGTACAGTAAGTGATGTAGATCGTTTTTAGTTCATTCAGAACCTTGCAGCGATGAGCTTTGTGGTTGCAAGTCCCCGTTTAGCCAGCCATTAGAGCAGTGGCTATCTAGGCCCAATAGATCCCGGACATGGGGTTTGGCGCTACTTAGCGGCCCAAATATCCCGACATGGGGTTTGGCGCTATTTAGGCCCAAATATCCCGGACATGGGGGTTCGCGCTATTTAGCGGCCCAAATATCCCGGACATGGGGGTTCGCGCTATTTAGCGGCCCAAACATCCCGGACATGGGGTTTGGCGTTACTTAGCGGCCCAAATATCCCGGATGTAAGGTGTTGAGCCATTTAGGCCGAAAGAAGGCCATGTTATAATAATCTATTCCAGTACGATTTCAGGTTTTGAAACGTATGTTGCCATGTATCCAGACAGGGTTTAGGTTTTAAGGATGACATGTTCTGTGCTGCACCTCCTTGAAGACTTTTAGAATCTTTTCTCGTTTGAAAGTTTTATTCAGACAATTACATAATAGTTCATAATATGTCAAAGTTAACGGGGTAAAAAAATGCCCTTGCGTCAATAAAAGATCAAATTTGAATAGGAATAAGCATGAATTCGTCTGTTCGTCGTCTGAACGCTTGGGCCGACGCCCAAGTCTTATCATTGCCATCAAAAATCATATCAACATTATTAAAGACGGTTCAACTTTAAAATCTCCTTCAACATTATTAAAGACGGTTCAA
>JAXRKP010000416.1:87500-177500 GCA_037039925.1 Doris montereyensis
GACTATGTTTGTGTGAAAGATCACTTTTGTGTGAATGACTATGTTTGTGTGAAATATCACTTTTATGTGAATGCGCTATGTTTGTGTGAAACATCATTTTTGTGTGAATGGCTACGTTTTGTGTGAATGACTATGTTTTGTGTGAAAGATCAATTTTGTGAAAAGCTATGTTTGTGTGAAAGATCAGTTTGTGTGAACGGCTATGTTTTGTGAAACATCACTTTGTGTGAATGGCTATGATTGTGTGACATATCAATTTTGTGTGAATGGCTATGTTTGTGTGAAACATCCTTTTTGTGTGAATGGCTATGTTTGTGTGAGACATCACTTTTGTGTGTGTATGACTATGTTTGTGTGAATGGCTATGTTTGTGTGAAACATCACTTTTTGCGAACGACTATGTTTGTGTGAAACATCACTTTTGTGTGAATGACTATGTTTGTGTGAAACATCACTTTTGTGTGAATGACTATGTCTGTGTGAAACATCACTTTTGTATGAATGGCGATGTTTGTGAAACATCAATTTTGTGTGAATGGCTATGTTTGTGTGAAACATCTTGTGTGAATGACTATGTTTTGTGAAACATCACTTTGTGTGTGAATGACTATGTTTATGTGAAAGATCACTTTGTGTGAATGGCTATGTTTGTGTGAAACATCTCTTTTGTGTGAATGACTATGTTTTGTGTGAAAGATCACTTGTGTGTGAATGGTTATGTTTGTGTGAAACATCTCTTTTGTGTGAATGACTATGTTTGTGTGAAAGATCACTTTTGTGTGAATGAGTATGTTTTGTGTGAAAGATCACTTTGTGGAATGACTATGTTTGTGTGAATGACTATGTTTGTGTGAATGACTATGTTTGTGTGAATGGCTATGTTTGTGTGAATGGTTATGTTTGTGTGAATGGCTATGTTTGTGTGAATGATTATGTTTGTGTGAATGAAAGACTATGTTTGTGTGAATGACTATGTTTGTGTGAATGGCTGTGTTTGTGTCAATGACTATGTTTGTGTGAATGGCTGTTTTTGTGTGAATAGCTAGGTTTGTGTGAATGACTATGTTTGTGTGAATGACTATGTTTGTGTGAATGGCTATGTTGTGTGCATGACTATGTTTGTGTGAATGGCTATGTTTGTGTGAATGACTATGTTTGTATGAATGGCTATTTTTGTGTGAATAGCTAGGTTTGTGTGAATGACTATATTTGTGTGAATGGCTATGTTTGTGTGAATGGCTATGTTTGTGTGAATGGCTATGTTTGTATGAATGACTATGTTTGTGTGAATAGCTATGTTTGTGTGAATGACTATGTTTTTATGGCTATTTTTGTGAAATACCACTTTTGTGTAAATGACTATGTTTGTGTGAATGACTATGTTTGTGTGAATGACTATGTTTGTGTGAATAAATGTTTGACTATGTTTGTGTGAATGGCTATGTTTGTGTGAAGGAAAACTTTGTGTAAATGACTATGTTTGTGTGAATGATCACTTTTGTGTGAATGACTATGTTTGTGCGAATGACTATGTTTGTGTGAATGGCTATGTTTGTGTGAAGGAAAAATGTTGGTGTGAATGGCTATGTTTGTGTGAAAGATCACTTTTTGTGAATGACTATGTTTGTGTGAAACATCACTTTTGTACGAATGACATGGAAGGAATAAAGATAAAGCAAAATGTATCCCTAAAAAATCATTGACCCCAGAAAAAAGTATAAATGGACAGAGCTTGATGAACGAACGTTACCTTGTAACAAGAAGGGTTTGGTCCAGTCATACTTTTGAGTAAGTATAAATTCCACGCCCTTTACATCTGGAGCATACCAACAGGACAAACGCCACTTACGAAATAGTACTGGACACTGAGAAATAATAAATGTGGAAACGTAACGCATTTCTATTGCTGATTAGTGCTCCTCTGCTGACATATCAAATTAACGTGTATTGTATTTGCCCCCCCAAAAAAAAAACAACACATTAATTAGGCTGAAATGAGTCATACTGTATAAATTTACTGTGAATGTGCCAAGTTCAGAACGTGGTCAAAATTCTTTTGTATACTAACATTAAACTAGCATTTTCTCATCTAATCAAACAGATAATATATCGTCAGTTGTATATGTCTAAACCTAAATCACATTTCGACGTTTTGAGAACAAGAAAAGCTTTCTAAAACTTAATTTTTCAAAAAAGATCTTGACTACAAATTATTTGGTTTTTAATTTGAGTTGTCTGGTTGGTTGATTTCTTTAGATATCTTTAAACTAGAAGAAGGACAACACCTAGACATGCCTATATTTGTGGTATTATCTAAAAAACAGCCCACCCAAATCTGACTTAGGCATTTGTGTTATAATACAACTAGGTATTTGTGTTATAATACAACTTTTCTGAAGATATGTACCAAAACGTTCATTAACGATCAAACCATGTAATTATGTCAGCCGTCATTAATTCAAGGTTACATGAATGAATCACAAAAGTATTTGACAGTCATCGTGACAACGACAGTTTTCCCATTTTCTGAACAATTCAACTCCCCCCCCTCACCCCCAGAGGTCGCAGTTCGTGATTTCCAGTATTAAACAGTGTTGCCCCTTTGTTCGTTAATATCAATTGTACCCACGCCTTATGCAACAGGAAAGCTTATTTTCTCAACTTGTTCATCAGTTTCAATTGTAGCCCCGCCTTAACATGCAACAGGGAATCTTATTTTCTCATCGTGTTTATCAGTTTCAATTGTAGCCCCGCCTTAACATGCAACAGGGAATCTTATTTTCTCATCGTGTTTATCAGTTTCAATTGTAGCCCCGCCTTAACATGCAACAGGGAATCTTATTTTCTCATCGTGTTCATCAGTTTCAATTGTAGACCCGCCTTATCATGCAACAGGGAAGCTTACTTTCCCATCTTGTGAAGAAAAAAAAAGTCTATAATAAAATTTAAAACGCTGATATCATGTTATACTTATTAGGCTATCTGGAAAAGGTCCTGTCACGAAATTCTTTCTAATTTCTTAAACTTTTTAGTATTTTCTCACTCTAGATCTAGAAACTAGAATTAAATCTCCGTTTGTCACTTACAGGGTGGTTTGCCCTTCATAAATACCGGGTATTTCACTCTAGAACTAGAAACTAGAAATATATCTCTGTTTGTCACTTACAGGGTGGTTTTGCCCTTCATAAGCACCGGGTATTTCACTCTAGAACTAGAAACTAGAAATACATCTCTGTTTGTCACTTACAGGGTGGTTTGTTTGTATTTCCCCTAGAAATAAATTCATAAGGTGGTTTGCACCGGGTATTTCACTCTAGAACTAGAAATAAATCTCTGTTTATCACTTACAGGGTGGTTTGCCCTTCCTAAGCACCGGGTATTTCACTCTAGAACTAGAAATAAATCTCCGTTTGTCACTTACAGGGTGGTTTGCCCTTCATAAGCACCGGGTATTTCACTCTAAAACTAGAAACTAGAAATAAATCTCTGTTTGTCACTTACAGGGTGGTTTGCCCTTTATAAGCACCGGGTATTTCACCCTAGAACTAGAAACTAGAAATAAATCTCTGTTTATCACTTACAGAGTGCTTTGCCCTTCATAAATACGGGGTATTTCACCTAGAACTAGAAACTAGAAATAAATCTGTTTGTCACTTACAGGGTGGTTTGTCTTGTCGATTTCTTCATAAACACCTCGTATTTCTGGCCACCCCAGGGTAAAATATACGACTCCAGACCAGCGTCCATTGAGAACCTCACGAGTTGATCCATACATCTGGAACAATAGGGGATAATTTCATGAAATCAAAAGAATAACAAACAAACGAACAAAAACAATACAACATAAACGCAAACAATACAGTTGTAACAAGTTGATGGCTTCAACAACATTTATTTCATCATCGTCATCATCATTTAACACCAAAGCCAGTTCGAGGGCATATATACTTGTTTTATGATAAGACAAGTTCGTTTTTTGTTGTTGTCTATATGGGGTTGTTGTGTTCTTTTTGTTGGGGTTGTAAAAAGCAAAACTAACAAAGGTCCAGTTCCGTAAGGCCTGTTACAGCCCATATAGAATTGGAGCATATCTTATCCTTATCTTCGTTTCTAATACAGAAAGCAGGGTAATGTAGGCTGGTAGAAGCAAGTGGTAGATCTAGAGCTCAGCAGATGATAATCAGACTTTTTTCATAGGCCTACATGATGTATCACCGTGTAAACTTGACATTTATTGCTCTCGTGATTATTATGACAAACATATTATATCTACTCGCATCTATGTCAAACAAATCCAGGGGCGGATTTACCGTACGGATATACAGGACAGTGTCCTCCTTGACAGATCGACAAGTTAATCACCAACGTTAAATACATACGCTAGAATAAAAATAATAAAAATGTATTGAAGGCACTGAAAACCTTCAGTGCTAGTTCACATAGATGGATCTAGTATTAGTAGTTAAACAAAGATTGTAAACGGTATCACGTGATGCGACGGGGCAGATGACGGACACGCCAAGCGAGCGGTGAAAGTGAGTCTATTTTTAGAGGGGGGGGCAGTATGTGTCCTCAAGAGCTGATCATCTTTACTACGTACGAGAACCAAATGCAGGTGAAAGTGAAAGCCTGAAAGACTAGCCGGGTGAGAATGGTTAGGGACACTTTGCATTCGTGTCCCACGTTTGGCGCTGTGGCATGCGTAAATGAAAATTGGCAAAACTTATGTGTTTTATTTGTTTGGCTTGCAATTTTAAGCCTTACCTTTAAGCTTTGCTCATGTATGTTAAAAATGTTGGATTAACATCGATTTATATACTAATATCAAATAAAATTATCAGTTTTTAAGTTGCATTTTAAACTTTTTAAAATTCCGAATTGAAAAAAAAGATTGATAAGTTACTTTTTACCTGCCAGCGTAATTCCTAGCACAGCTGCCTAGTCGATAATTGTTTGTATGTAGATCTAATGGGGTGTTAAGCGCGCGAAATTATGTGCATCTGTTTCAGAAACAGATCGGTGGTAATTCTTTTGTGTGGAACCTGAAGCCCGTATTTAATTATAGTAAAATACGAGGGCAGTGAGTAGCCCATTATTCATAACTCATAACTACTGCTACCATTTCTACTGTTGTTAATAATCATTCTGATATTGTAAATAGTAATGCTAACGCTTGTAGTGATGATTATTATTAATATTAAGAGAAGGAGAAGGAACAGAATGACCACCAGTAATGATAATAATAATACAAATTAGATCTAGAATTAGAAATGATAGAGTAGAAATACATAACACTCTAGGTGTTCATATTTTATAACTTATTGACTGGTGCTTAACAAGATGAATATATCATCAATTTTCGTTGTTTGCAATGAGTTACATTGATGCACAGTCTCACATTCTATGTGAAAGTATTATAGGATTTTGCATTGAAAAAATGCAGCGACGCAAAAGTGTTACCACGGCCAATTACGTGAGGTCTTATCGGGAATACCTGAAACGAGCTAAACGCCCCTGTAGTTTTACATTTTTGATACATATTCATAAAATGTAATTTAGTGTATTTGTTAAGTCTGTTTTCAATTCTCAAATTCTCTAACAAATTATTAAATTTTTCAACCTTACTACACGTTCAACTTGATTCTTCTTTTTTTTTTGTGTCCTATTTTTTTCAACTCGTTCTTTGAACAGAAGAACATCTACACCCAGAACTAGAACCTAATGTTAATACATCTAGACACCGCGAGATACAACATATTTATATCCAAAGTGATAACAAATCTCAATTATCAATTAGATTACTCAGATTCTATGAAAATGCAAGCACGAATAAATAGATCTAACGCTCCGCTCTCCTGGCTGGCACTGGCAAAAATCAGTCGTGAAATGACACGCATAGGATGTCGAAGATGCATTAGCAACTATTTTCCCACAATTTTATGATGTATATCTAAACAAATTTAGTCAAATATGTTGATTCACATGTTTAGATAGATAACATTTAAGTGTTAAAGTCAACGCGTACGTCTTCTGCTGTCACTGTCACTATACAATGAATAGCACTAGTGAAAAACAGCCACGCAAAAGAGTTACCACCGATCTGGGAAAACGCTCTATGCATCATGGGACAGATTGGCATTAGGAGCTAAACGCCTCATTACAAACAGATCATGGTAGTGAGAGGGTACTTGTTACTGTAGAGTCTTATCGTGGATAGATTTATGATAATTTATTGATGTGTGCTCATAATGATTAATGTAATTACTGTGTTTATTAATTTAATGCTGAAATAGATAGACTTTCTTAAAAAAACTTCAAAAGTTTGAAGCATGAGGACAGCTGCAAACAAAACATTTATGACCTCGGCAAGTGAAAGACATCGCGTTTTCGGCTTTCGAAACCCGTCTACGTATGATACTGTCAAATGATTGAATAGCGTAGAAAAAAACCGCTTGATTTGCTTCTATTGTTTATTCTTTGGGGGCGATAACATTTGGTCACAAAGTAGTCGTGCGGACATGAAACAAATAAAAGAAAAGGTCAAGATTAATAAGAGGTGTCAATGTAGTTCAACCCATATGGTCGATGCTGTCAAATATAACACAAACGAATAACAACAAATCTCCAAAAAATATGGGACATGATCGACTAAATGCTTTAAGCATTTTAAATGTCAGTTCACAAGAGTGTGAATACTTGAAACCAAAGAGACATCAATCGATTTGCATCATTGAAGACCAAAAAGCTCAATTCCTCTACACATCAAGGAAAAGAAAGTGCTTGTGACGTCATATTCGTTGATTTGTTTTTCCTTTTTATTACCGTTCATTAAAGTGTCCCTCTAGTTGTTTAGGGTTAAATCCGTCCCTGCATAAATTAAAGATCTATTTGAAATGTACGTGCAATGCCGGGTACTGCAGATTTGTTGAGTCATTGGTTAAACAAAAACCCAGGGAGTAGCTACGGGGTGGGATTAAAATAAGTTGTAATATCATTGGATGTTGTTAAACAATGAACTCAACAAAGGTCAAACTACGTCATAAACCATGCGGCAAGGAATATTATGGAAATTTAAAGAAGTCAGTGTTTCCTGCCCAATAGTACGTGTGCAATAGTACACATGGCCTGCGTTCTTCCCTAGTAACATTAGTAACAGCAACGACCCTAAATTTAAGGGGGCGCCTCCTGAACTGTGATTTTTCTTTGCTTTTTGAGTTTAGATTTTTGCTTTTAGTATCTACATGAGTAACTGTCAAAATACAGTCATCCTATATCATTGAAAAGTTTGTAGCACCCTTGGTTGTCATAGAAACGGTCGCCATCTTGGAATTCGACCCTATTTTCAAAATGTATCTCCTCCCCTCGTTATGAATAAAATTACTCAAAACCTGTGCTTTTCCATTTTATATCTAAAGTGACGTCGGATTTTTTCTTAATATTTTGGGTAAGTTTTTTTATATGAATTTTTGAAAATACTATATCGTGAATATACAAAAAACTACATTTTTATTACAAAAGAAAATAATTTCTCACAAAGTTTATAATAGATAAAAAAATCCGACCTCATTCTATTAACATTGATAAGAGGTACCTGTGTGTCACATATAAAAGAGAGAGAGAGAGAGAGAGAGAGAGAGAGAGAGAGAGAGAGAGAGAGAGAGAGAGAGAGAGGGGGAGGGAGGGAGGGAGGGAGGGAGGGAGGGAGGAGGGAGAGATTGTATATAGACAGACAGAAAAACAAACAGAGCCAAAAAGACAGACCGAGAAATACACGAAGAGGAGGAAGGAACTTAAAAAGTTGTCACGTGGTGTTCGGTCATGGATGAAGATAATAATATTATTTTTCAATGAAACTCATTTCAATATTTCAACACAATATGTAATGGTACTTACTTCCAATTTATAAACACCACCGGGGGGAGGGGGAGGGTGAGGCGGGAGTAAGTCGCCATGCTATCATAACGAGAAAACATATTTACTTTCACTTTCATACATAACAACTAAATAGAAAATGCTCACAGCACGGTGTAAAAGAAAAGCCAAAGAAAGCTGCCACGCTCAGGGAAGAATGATGTAACGGCATCAAGTCAACTAGGTGGTAGATTGAATGTCCAAGATTTTGCTGACAGGAAGTTCACAAACAACGTGGACATACAAGTCTATGTATGTGTGTGTTTGAACAAAAAAGACGTGAAATAACAAGGAATGAGCTCACGAGGGAAGGATCTCAACAGTGTCACTCAGACTAAAGACAAGAGAGAAATTCAACTCAAAAGAAGATTCGTTCGATTACAAACAACGGTAGTGTCTGTTTAATGGAATAAGTGAAACAAAAAGCGTTGAAAGCCTTAAAATTATTTTGACTAAAAATGTCGAAGTTAGGTTGAAGATTCTCAAGTAAGAGAAGAAACAATGAGCGGTTGAGTTAAGAGGCTATAGAGTAGGAGACATGATGCTTGTCATGTTAAATTTCCAAACAAAAAGAAAGCCCTCCAGGTAGTCATATCCAAGAAAAGAACCAAGTAAAGGCAGGACGGAAGACACGGTTCAAGAGCAAATCTTCTCGGTTGTCAAAAGTATATATCACTATCACGATGACGACTACTTTACTAATATTGGATGAGTGTCTTCAGTCAATGGAAGACACATTGGAAGGCCTATATTTCGAACTCGGTGAAGGCGAACACCAACCGACTTTTTGACAGAATAATTGACTATTTTTCGAGAATACCTTTGAGCGTTAGAAAGTGAAAACAAAGACCTTAAGCATGCCACCAAAGGACACACCATGATCCAAGCAGTTCGTGCAAGATTCTTTACAAGAAGAATTTCCTTTGCTGTCACAGTTCCGTCAAACAAGTTTCTTCCTCACGCTCACTGACTGACATTTTGAATACGCCAGGGTGTTGCTCTTCTTACAAAGAAGTCTTCAAGCTTGAAATAAAACAATTTACAGATTGCAAGGAAATGGTCAAAAGAAATAAGACCTTACATAACAGAAACTTTCGGACTGCACACATATACTGTATGCCTGCTGCATTAGTATTCTTTTTATCTGCAAGTTCAAAAGCAGCGCTTCATATTAATGTTGGTCAAATTGCCAAAAAGGGTCATACCCATGTTTATTACAAGCAACGTTGACCATTACGTTACAACACTGGGTGTACATAGTATTGTCTTGATAGGCGTCATGGAGGCCTACAGATTACTCTCGATTCTATGGTGTGGCAGTAACAGCGGGACACACAGTCTCAACTGCTCTATTGGGTGTGTGGAATGTCAGGAGGACACGTAATAGAATACAACGTTGATGAACAAGAGACATAATAAACACAGATATCTTGAGTATGAAGGTGACATTATCTAACTATCACCCAAAAGAAATTTGAGTAAAATGTAAGGCGGTTTAAAGTTTTCTTTTACACCGTGCTGGGAGCCTTTTCCTTTAGTTGTTATGTATGGGAGTGAAGATGTTTTCTAATTATAATAGCATGTACTGTTCCAGTTAATCAATAAAACTACGGCTACATCAAACTTTGTCTGCTGATACCATATTATTATCTAGCTTTTGATAAGTCAGTGGTGTCAGCAGTCTAGTTTTTGATAGAATAATTGACTAATTTTCGAGAATACCTTTGAGCGTTAGAAAGTGAAAACAGCCGGACTTTTGATCGTGCGGTCCTGCGTTCAAATCTTGCCAATGCTATAGCTAGCGTTGTACTCACCGGCAAATGTGCTTGGCACGCCTTTCTCCATTATGTTCACGACCTTATTATTTTGTCCATTGTTTTCAATACAAAACGTATTGCCTTTTTTAACACAATCAATTATTATCTCCGTCATTAATGTTATTGTTAATTTCTAATCTTGAATTCTTTGTTTCGTCACCCAATACGTTTTCAAACTTTTTTTTTTTTATTCCAGGTGGAGTTTGTTTTTTTCAAGCCGTATACAAAACAACGAATTGTATATTTCAAACTTTTTCATATTTGTCCGTGAACGTTCTTATCAACAGGAGAGGGAAAGCAAATGTTACCTTGTAATATCGTGTAACATTGAATTCAAGTTTTGTTTGATGTAATTTACCAACATCCACAACTAAGGTGATCTTAGGGTTTGGGTGGGATTTTAAACCCGTACTGCCCTGTGAACAGGCAACAGATCTTTAACGTGCACAGGAGTTTTTTGATCTGCACAGGGGACCTCCCTTTTATCGTCCGTTTCCGATGAAACTAGGTGTCGATCCACCTACCTAGATGGGTAGAGGGGGAGTTTACCCGAAAACTTGAGTAAGATGTTGCGAGCCCCAAGCCTGCCTTTGGACCATCGTATCCCATTAAGTTCAAGGAGAGAAATTATTATTATCACCTCATTTACCAATGTAGTGAAAAAGAAAAGATGAACACTTTTTTTTTTATGGTTGTAGGCTTTTGTATCGCTCACTTTTTGTTTGCTATACAACACTTATCCCAGACCAGTATTTGTGCTGTTTGCCACTTGTTGGGATTGTGGTTATTTTAATTATTCAAAGTCACGTTGCTAGATATATACTTACTGAAAACACATGGATAGACCTATTGTATCACACACACATACCCATGCACAACAAAAATACACAATGACACACGCATACATATACAATATCAGCTAATATAAAGTCATACAATCTCCCCTTTGCGAATATATATCACAATCAACCGAGAAAGTGAGAGAGATAGTTTCGACTCACATAATATATACCTTGACATTTGACCTAAAATATTGACCCAAGAGGAGAATGGAGATACATCACAAGATTAAACTACTAGGTATATCTGTGACAAAGGTTACATATGTCAGATAAATATCTGATGAACGAAAAAGAGGGGGAGAAGATATGACGCTGATTTATGTCATTTGAGAAAAAAGAGGATAAGTTGTGAAAAACCTCTTTAGCATTGTAAAATATCATCATATGAATAAATATAAAAGTATCATAGCAATTGAGATATTTCTTTGAGCTTATAATAAAATGAGACCCAACCTTGTATTTCGACCAAATTTCCTTACATTCTAGGATATAAATCCTTTATCAATTTGTTACATGATGCATTGAAAAAGAAAAGATGTACATTTTGTTTATGGCTGTAGGCTTTTTTTCGCTCAATTTTTTGTTTGTTATGAAAACTTATCAAGACAGTACGCGCTGACTTAAACTTGTTAAATTTTATATATTAAACATGTGAATCAACATATATGACTAGTTTATTTAGATCTAAATATCTAAAATTGTGGGAAACTTGTTGCTATGGCATCTTCGATATCCTATGCGTGTCATTTCACGACTTATTCTACCCAGTGCCAACCGAGAGAACAGAACGCTAAGATCACTTATTCTTAATAATAGCATTTTCATCCTTTCGGAACTTTAGAAATTTAGATTGCTCAACTATTTAATTGTCACAATCAAATTAAGAATTGAGGTTTTTATATCATTCACTGCCCTCTTATTTTACTATAACTTAAAGAATTGATATTGACTCGACATAAATGAATGTATATATCTGTTTCTTGAAACAAGTAGATATATTTGTGAGCTAAACGCCCCATTGTAGAAATTCGTTTTTGAACAAAAAACGGGGAAGAAATCTTGACCTTTGATATTTATAGGTTGATCTGAGAAAATAAAGCGTAAACGCATATATTTAATAATCTCTTAGCTAATGTTTAAGGTATATTTGTAACAAGAGTTTATATACCCTACTTAAGTTGAATATTTATATTTTAAAAGATAAAGAACGTAAGAAAGTATGACGTTGAATCATGTCATTTGTTGAAAATCAGCTTTGAAATTGTGAAAAACGCTCTTTGTCTCTGTAAAATATGATCATATTAATTAATACAAGTTTGATTCGCCTTAGTTAAAGCATATCTTTATAGCACATTGAAACGTGACATTTGCAATAAATCTTATTTTGTAAAAAACACAATTTGACCCATAAAAATCGTGACCATGTTCCACACCTCCGATTTTGGTAACCTTCTAGTATGATAAGTTCCAAATATTTCAGCTTCAGAAAATGATGAAGAGAAAACAATAAAAAGCAATTTGTTTGAACTTGGCCCTATTTTGGGCTATGATCCTGGAGTGTTAGGCCTATCAGTATCGTGCTAATGTTGCAAGCTCAAAGTAATAACTAAAAGTAACAACACTTTGCTAGGCTGTACAACAAGTCTATATACAATGAATCTAGGAAAAGACTTTGGCACTCTCTTTTAAAGAAAATATTTTTAAAAAGTAAGAAATAAATCGTTACCCTCCATGATTCAGGCAGGTGTCGTTCCAAACCACTGGTTCACTGCTGTAGCAGTTCTTCGATCGTCACAGTATAATTCAAACATTTTTCTAAAAAAAAATGTTATCAATCTCACAAACTATATATATATTATTTATATGGCACCATATATATATATATATATATATATATAGTCTCTACGTTTTTACAACAAAAAAAAGGAAGAAAATAAATCTAGTTCATGTTGTCCAAGAATCTTTTATCATAATGGTCAACGATGCAGAGCTCTGACCTAAGTGTGTAACTGACATAATACACGACAAACGTGTGTGCCAAAACGAAATAATATAGAACTCTTCTGCTTTGGACGTGAGTTCTTTCTACTTTTCGATATAATTGTTTGTCACATGAGCAACTCCTTGATTAGTATCGTTGATTCATTACCAGAACTAAACCTCAATGCAGTAAATCTGGATAGATAGATCTAGATCTAGATCTAGTACTTTTTAGTAACATTTATTTAAATTTTTAGAGGACCGAGGCATCACCATTTCAATGCTTTCATTTAGGAGGTAGCAGACAATTTCAACTTCAGTGAGTTCAACAGTAGTACTAGATCTAGATCTAGATCTAAGTACTGAGTAGTTATGAATAACAACTAATCACACCCTCTGCTAAGTTTCTTATCATCACTGTCTTTCTTTCTTTCTTTCTCCTTTATGTTTTTCTTCCAACATCACATTGTGTGTGATGGAGGTAATACTTAGATCTAGATTCTAGATATTTCTCTCATTTTGTTGTCTGATCTAAGGGTTATACCCAAAAACATCACGTGTTTGTTCTGTCTTTATTAGTGGAGTTGTCACTATTGTCATATTTCTCCTAAGTACTGAGTAGTAGTTAGTTCTAAAATCTAGATCTAGATCTATCTTTCATTACTTAGTAATAGTTATCTACTAATAGATCTATTATCTAGATATTTCTCTTTTGATTTAATCTAGAATCTAGGTAGGATATTGCTTATAAATGTAGGGATTGTAGAGATCTAGATTGTAGATATAATCTAGAATATAGGTCTACATCTAGATCTAGCTCTAGTTTTACAACAAATTTTCCAAATCCTCAAATTCCATTAAAAAAAAAACAACTCACAACAATACCAAGTTCATTGTTTCTGCATCTTAGCATGTACTGGTATACAATTATCTTTTTACAGGTTTTGTTTCGTGCGCATGTAAGGGATATGAAATGATTGAGATAAATAAAAAGTTAGAAGCTTTGGTTTTGTGTTGGAAAGAAGAGAAATAGAGTAGGAGATGAGTTCCATAGTTGGGCATAGTGTGTTTAATTATTTTTTTAGCCTTCAGGACTGGTGATTGGTGATAGATCTTTCATTGTTTCTTTTTCATACTAATCTAAATCCAATGTCTTTTGTTTGTTATCTTTACACATCCAGGCCTTTTGTAGTAATTGTAGGGGTCCTTCCAAGAAAGGGTGCATGAGTATGCCCAACATGATGCCAGTGTGTCATATGAGGCGACTAAAATGGTGAGTTAATTGGTCCTCCAGGCTGGAGGTTGGCGTGGGGCTAACAACCCCATCTGTAAAAAAAGAAAATTGTTACAGAAACACGAGCGCAGAGAATGAAAAACACCATCTTGGGAAAAAATAGAGCTCCTGTTACAGAACGGATGACGTTCAGTGGCGAAAACTGAAAGGAAGCTACTGGACAGAGGCCTCCATCTTCAAGCAAGAATTCTTACCGGATTGCATCATGGAATGTGCAAACCTTGTGTGAAGCAGGCAAGTGTAAACAAGCTATCCAAGAGATGCACTATAACAAGTCGCACGTACTGGGAATCGCAGGACCTCGCTGGATACAATTCAGACAGAAACGTCTCCGAACAGGAGAACAGATTTTTTATTCTGGAAAAGACTAAGGATCACAGCGAGAAAGAGTTGCTCTCATCTTAAGTAAAGCAGCACAGAAAACACTCAGAGGTTGGAAGCCCATGGCTTGAGGATCATCATGGCGTCATTGTCATCAAGAAACAAGAGGATCCACATAGTGCACTCTACGCTGCCGACAAATGATTCAGGTAACGATGAGACGGATGAATTCTATTTATAACTGGTTACAGGGAGTGATAGAAAAGCTACCCTCTAGAGATGTCAATATCATGATGGGAGATGCTAATCCAAAGGTAGGAACAAACACCACCGGATATGAAGAAATATTGGGCAAACATGGACTGGGAGATGAACGACAATGGAGAAAGGTTTGCAAATATGTGCTCCTTCAATGGATTGGTTATTGGCGGTACCATTTTTTCACACAAGAAGATCCATGGGGCCACATGGGTATCACTGGATGGAAACACAGAAAATCAAATTGACCATTTCTGTATATCTCATAGATTTAGGCGTTCATTGGAAAATGTTTGAGTTCTCAGAGGCGCAGATATAGGATCAGACCACCATCTACTCCCGGCAGTGTTGAAACTAAGACTTAGGAAATGCAACAACAGAGATGGTTTCAGGCAACCAAAATTCCAAGTCAACCTACTACAAAGAGACATGAAAGAAGAATTCCAGATCTGTCTCAAAAACAAATTTCAGCCTCGAGAACTTATTGAGAAGGATGTAGATACCCATTGGAACCAAGTGAAAGAAGTCTTTACATAGGCGTGTGAAGAAATTTTAGGAAGAAAGGACTATAAATACAAGGAGTGGATTAGTGAAACATCACTTGAAAAAATAACAGTCAGGAGGAGGAAGAAGGAAGCATTGAACAGTGGCAGGACAATGACTGAAGAAAAAAAAAAGCTAGAAAGGATTGCAACCGTAACCCTTTTACAGGTTAACCCGCCAGCTGACCTCAATATCGATCGATAATCTCGTTTAGCTGTGTACGAGGCTTCCGCATATGGCACCGATAGTTTTCTCCACCCCGCTGACGAGGCTGCCGTGCTTGACCACGACATACCTGTGATTGTTGTGATTGTTTTTTTATCTCCGTTTAGTTATTTGACGTTTTTTTATCTTCGTTAGTTATTTGACGTAGTGGGCTTTTCATTTTGTTATCGTTACTGTCATCGTGTTTAGATTGCATTGTTTACTAACAATAACATCTATTACAGCCTACTTTTATTGAACATGACATGGAATAATACTGCAGTTGGCCCACAACTAATGAAGATGAATATGAAAGGTCTAATACTAATAGATATAAAAACGGGTCAGGACTGAGAAATCTTCAGTGTGCCCAACCTTCATAAATAGCAAGGAGGCATAGAAACAAATCAACACTAAACAATGCTGAACGAAACTAATAGAGCCAATAGTGTAATGACCCTTTGCGCAATTTCCATCAACAGAGCAAGCCTCATAACAAAAATATACAAAACGAAAAGACAAAAAGAAAGAAGAAAACTAAAATACAACTACCAAAAAAGAGAGACAGAGAGAGGGGAGAGAGAAAGAGGAAAGGAGACATAAAGAGAACAAGGAAGATAAAGAAAGGAGGGAGAAAATGAGAGAGAGATGAGGCAACACACAGAGAGGGAGGGGCTGGGACGGATCAAATGGCAACATGGTCAGGCTTACTCCAGTCGTTCAATGTTAGCGTGGCTGGCTGTGTTGAATATTGTCTAGTAGAGTTTCAATGAACATCATTTATTTTTATTTCATCCTCACATTTAAATAGAATGATGGAACAATACGCTTCGCTAATCTCATGACCCAACCCAGTGTGTATAGGTAACACATTCCCATGATGAAAGAAACAGACCCCCAGGTTTATTGCTTTCACACACCCTATCCCAGACCTAACACCTCTCCTCAGCCACATGCTTCCCATGCTTTTAAAAACTCCCTCCTTCAGAATCAGAATCAGAATTGATAATTCGCAAAAGGCATTTTGCCCATGAATGCGAATATAGTGTTACACTTCACAGTTCATATTCACACATTTTCACATCCAAGCACACGTTTAAATTGGTCAACAGATAAGCTGTTGATGACTCTATTTGGCAGGGCATTCCACTCGCAGATGGTTCGAGGGAAAAAAGCTGTGTTTGTAAATGTTGGTCCGGTATGTGGGTTGATGAATTTTTGCTGGTGATGATTTCTTGTTGAGCGAGTATATTCATTGTTGCGTTGAGAAAAGTAAGTTGGATTTTCACGGTTGATGTGTCTGTGTTTATTGCTTTGTAAATATGTGTGAGTAAGTAGAGTGTTTTCAAGCGATGGTTTCCAGAGAAGACCAGTTAAGTTCCTGTAATGCTTGAGTCATGCATCCTTGTTCTCTTGACCAGCATTTTTTTACAACTCTTACCCTTTGTCTATCACTAGTATTACCCTCTCTTCTCCTTTACAATGATATGACTGACCATCGTTCTATACTGGGTGTTGCCTTCCTACAGTTCAATAGTAATCCTCCTCCTCACAATAAGCCTCCCACCCTTTATGCAATCCAGTGGTTTTTCAAATGATGGAAACCTCCTCCTTAGTCCTTTATATACATTAGAAAGATAGCCTTGTAGTTTGTCATGTCTATACACTTCAAATAGCCACCTTCCTTGTCCAGATACCACATGTCATCATGACCATGTGAAATGGATCTGTTTGAGAGATCAAAGTTCCTTTGTTGTTGGCTGCTGAACTCAGATGAAAGCTTCAACATTCCATTGTGCTTCCAATACTCCAATCTTTTCATTCTTATGTGAAAAAGAGGTGGAGAAATATTTTGAAATGTGTGGTGTTTGACAATATGAATACAATGCTCCCCCTGATTGGTCAAACCTAAACATGGCTTTTCTATTGACTGAAGGTCATGCCTCCATTCAGGCAGACCATATGTGCAATGATTGGCCACTGATATCTTTTATTTGTATCAATCACTATTTCTTACTAGTGGGTGGAGCTTGTTATTAAAGTAATTGACATCTGTCCAGATGTTGCGTTGGTCATACGAAGATAAGAGTCTTTGGTTTTGTCCACTTTGCAGAGGGTCCATAGCCTGCATTTGAGATAGAGCTTCTCTGTGTTTTTGTGTATCTTTATAAGAAATATATCGAGTGTGTGTTAGACTCGGAAATAAACTATCATTTTCACCCCTTTAGAATAATATTAATAGACTTTCTGGTTTGCCGTGGCGGCTGGATCAGCCGTAATTGGTCAAATAGAGGCATCCTAAAAGTCGTCTTTGAGAGCACTGTGCAGTTATACAGGACCCGCCACCAACGCTTTGTCTCGTTGAAGGCCGGGAGTGATGCAAATGTACGGGATCCGCCATTAGCGTAGGTGTGCTTAGAGTGACCAGAGGCATGCAAAAATACTGGACCCTCCTGAAAAGGATAAGTTGAACAATGTGTTTAATGGAACTCATCATTGATAATAAGCTTTGTTGATTATGAAAGACATTTGACAGTATTGATATGGCCACCTTATGGAAAATCATAAGGCACTATGGTATACTCCAGAAAATAGTCAACCTAACAAAAAAGATACAATGACATAAATTGCAGGATTTTACATAATGGACAACTTACAGACAGCTCTGAGATATGAAAGTAAGACAAGGTTGCTCACCATTACCATTTCTCTTTATGCTAGCAATTGACTGGCTTATGAAAGAAACAAATAAAGTGGAAGAAGAAATGGCATTCAGTGAACACTAAGGACCCATCTAGATGATCTTGATTTTACAGATGACCTGGCACTATTATCACACAACCACCTGTAGATGTAGAGTAAAATGACAAGTCTTTCAGAATTGTCCAATTCTATTGGCCTCAGGATGCATCTGAAAAATCAAAGATACTTAAACCACTTAAAGTGAAAGCAGCAAGTTCTGAACCAATCACTGTGGACAGTGAGCCTCTTGGAAGTAGTAGACAGCTTTACCTATTGAGGTAGCTATAGATTGAGATATTAAGGATCTTAGATGATTAGACAAGACCAGTTATTGTTGTTATGATTTGAACAGGAAGTTCCTTTATTTGGTCAAAACAGGGACTATTACTCTTACAAGTAATAGTAAACATGATAAGGGAAACAATAACTATAATATCAAGGGTATCAATAATATAATGGATTGTGTCCCTTACATCACTTTATCACATTCCTCCTCCTAGTGAATGCAATACTATAATAATTGAACAAAAATAAACAGAAAGCAATATAGCCTAAAATTAGCATTACTTATGCAAGTGATAGGCTGGCAAATTAAATGAACTATTGAGGAATATAAATGAAACAAGTCAGACCGACTTATAATAATAAGTATTGTAATAACCCTTTAACCAAGCGCTTCAAACAATAGAGACATTATATGGAGGATATAATATTAATAATAATAATACAAATTACCAAAAATTCAACAGTGCTTCAATGTCAGTTATAAATCCAATCTAGTTGGAGGCTTAATTGATCTCGCTGATCTTCTTAGTGGTTGGATTGGTGAACCAATATCTCGGCCGCCTGGCATTAGTGGTTCAGATGCACAACCAATATCACGGCCGTTCAGATGCACAACCAATATCACGGCCGCAGGTGGTTCAAGTGCACAAGATGAATTTCTTGTACAAGTACCTGTATCATGATTATTTGTAAGCGTGGTTTCTGAGGTCATTGGGTTTGGATCACTCACCTCAACTCTTACAGGTTGAGGATCCTGAACATTTTGTTCGAATCTATTAGACATCAAGGGATTTGGGGTAGTGCCATACTCAGTTTCTGCACAAGTGATTTTCAAGTGATCAGCATGTCTAGATAAAATCAACCCTTCATTTGTTTTTACCTTATAGGACACCGGTCCTGTACTTTCAATTATTCTACCTGGCACCCACTTTCTCCCCTGCCAAAGTTTCTCAAATATACTCTCTCATTCACTCCAAATTCTCTCAACCGCATGTCTGTCGTGATTAAATTTCTGAGCTTTTTGGTGGTTATAAACAGACTTTTGAACGGTAGGATGGAGCAGGTCAGATGGGTTTTCATCTTCCTGCCACATAGTATTCACTTGGAGTAACGCCTGTTGTTACATGAGGTGTTGAGCGATATTTAGCTAAGAATCTATTTAATCGTTCTCTTATAGGTAACTTTGGACCCATTTTAATCATTTGCATTCTTAAAAATGCGTACTGCTGATTCAGCAAGGCCATTTGTAGCCGGATGATAGGGTGAGCTTGTAATGTGTTCTATGCCGTTTGCACCACAGAATTGCTTAAATTCTTGAGAAGTGAAACTCGGACCGTTGTCTGAGACAATTTTGTCTGGAAGTCCATGAGTGGAAAAGATTTCTTCAATTCCAAGATAGTGCAAGATACTGTTATTGTATTCATTATCTTAATTTCTAACCACTTAGAATGTGAATCAATTACAATCAAAAACATTTTGTTCATGAAGGGTCCTGCAAGTCCAAATGGATGCGTTTCCATGGCTCAAGTGGCCAGTCCCAATTGTGTAGGGGTGCCTTAGCGGGTTGGTTAGCATGTTGTGCGCAAGTTGAGCACAATTTAACAAATTTCTCAATATCTGCATCCATTTGTGGCCACCAAAACCATGACCGTTCAAGACTCTTCATTTTTGATGCACCAAGGTGCGTGACGTGCAAGGTAGTAAGAACATGCTTATGTAAACTCTTAGGTATCACAACTCTAGATCCCCAAAGGATGCATCCATCCTCTAAACTTAGTTCTAGTTTTCTGTTCTTATAGGGTTTCAATTCATCATCTACACTATCGTCCACCCAACCATTCATACAGTAATCATATACCTTTATCAGGCACTCATCTTTGTGAGTCTCGCTCCTAACATCGTTCACAGTCACATATGAGTTATCCATTATTGAAAATAATATTTCAATGTCTTCTGGGACATAGCAACAATTTTGCTCTTTTAGTGGAAGTCTACTAAGACCGTCAGCGCTGTTTTCAGAGCCTGGTTTATACCTTTAGCTCATAATTGTATCCTGATAGTGTCATTGCCCATCTCTGAACTCGGCGAGGCATGTTCAGGCAATGATTTGTGTTCACGAATAATAAGCCTAATAAGGGCTTATGATCAGTAAATATTGTGAAATGGTTACCATAAAGGAACTTGTGAAATTTTCTAACACCAAAGATAATGCTTAGGCCTTCTCTGTCTAATTGGGAATAATTTTTCTCTGCTGGGTTAAGTGACCTACTTGCATATGCAATTGGCCTGTCCCCTATTTCGTCAATGTGAGATAAAATTGCACAGCCCATTTGGTGAGGCGTCACAAGTTAGTACAAGTTTCTTCTTTGGGTTATAGTGAATAAGCAAAGTTTCTGATGATAACATGTTTTTAGCTGTGTTAAAGCCGTCTCTTGCTCTGACCCCATTTCCATGGTACATCCTTTTTTAATAGTTTGTACAATGGAGATAAGGTGTTTGAAAGATTTAAATGAACTTAGAATAATAGTTAATCATTCCCAGAATAGCTTGTTGCTGTGCATTTTCGGTGCTGCAAAGCTTTAATGGCTTTAGTTTTCTCATACTGAGGTTTCAATCCTGCTTTGCTTAGTCTATAACCCAAACATTTATATCATTCAACATGAATTGACATTTTTCTTTGTTGACTTTAAGACCTTTTCACTGACCAACTTCAAAACTGTTTCCAGTGTTTGAAGATGCTCGGTGTCATCTTTACCAATAACATACAGGTTATCAAAATATACACATACATTTGGCATGTTTTGGAACATACTGTCCATTACATCTGGAAATATACCCGACTAGAGCTAATACCGAAACAGAGTCTTTCATACTGATACAGTCCCTTATGTGTGTTTATGGTTGTATATTTTCTGGAATCAGGGTTCAGTTTCAATTGCGATGATACGCATGCTAAAAATCAAGTTCACTGAATTTTTCACCTTTCGACAATTTTTGCGCTATATCTTCAATGTTCGAATTGGATATCTGTTCTGTTCTATTTCTATTCACAGTTATCTTATAATCTCCACAGATTCTCATGGCACTGCTCTTTCTTTGCACTGGTACAATGGGATCGGCCCAGTCTGAGCTTCCTCTACTTTCTTAATGATCCCATTTTGCTCAAGTCTATCAAGCTCTTTTTCAATTTTCTCCCTCATAGCATATGGTGGTACTCTAGCTTTACAATATTTTGGGTTTGAGTCCTTCACACTGATGGTCACTGTTCTGTCATTGAGTAATCCATTCGGACCAAACACATCACTGTAGTTTTTGATGATCATTTCTAATCTTGATTGTGTAAATCCAGTACTATTACACACATTGTTGACATTCACCGAGAAAATATTTTCCAATCTAACTGCATGTGTTTCAACCAGTTTCTCCCCAATAATGGAGGACCTTTCCTTTGACAACTAACAAGGTAAATTCATAAACTTCTGATTGTGTTGGACATGGACTAAACACTCTCCCACCACTTGTACGGAGTGACCAGTGTAGGTCTGTAATTTCTTCGAGGATGTTTGAGATATTAAGGGACACAATCCATTATATTATTGATACCCTTGATATTATAGTTATTGTTTCCCTTATCATGTTTACTATTACTTGTAAGAGTAATAGTCCCTGTTTGACAAATAAAGGAACTTCCTGTTCAAATCATAACAACACTTGGCTGGTCTTGTCTAATCATCTAAGATCCTTAATATCTCAATCTATAAGCTACCTCAATGGTGACGAGGAATCTGAGCTACAATCATTAACAGAGCAACCAGAGCATCTTTTGCTATAAAGGAAGTACTATATTTTGCTACAATGGCGTTATTTGGCCATATTAATGAATTTAATGAAGCAACAGAAACCATAGTTGATTACCTCGATAGAGTGCAATTCTACTTAGAAGCTAACAGGGGTGGAGGACAACCAGAAAAAAAGTAGTATAGGGTTTGTACTTGTACAGACCACCTCTATTATTTTTGCGTTGTGTTTACTTTCTCTAAGCAAGTGGCTCCTTTCTCTATGCAAAGGCAGACATACTGTTTGTCTGCAATTATAATTTCGTCTCTTTTATTCAACGGAAATGCCTTTAAAGCACGTCAACACAGAACACATTCGGTCTAGACATGTTACAAAAAAAGGCCGAATCCTGTCATATTCTGGGTGTGTGCGTTGAAGCGTTTTTTTGAGTAGTAATGGAAAACCCTATAACAGCTTGTTATGATTTTAGAGGGAAGCAACAAACAATTTTTGTCTTAAATAAATGGCAATGAATATTGACTGTGAAGAAGAAACAAATAGAAATATTTCTAAAATGCTACCAAAAAATATAAGAGGGTTAATTGTGGGAAAGTCTGGTGTGGGAAAAACAAATCTTTTGTTTAATCTAATGTTAGACAAAGACTTATTAGATTATGATAATTTAATTGTATATGGAAAAAGCTTATTTCAACCAAAATATAAAATAATGAAATGTGGGTTTGATAATAATCTAAATAAAGAATCAATTCTTAACGTGTTCAATATTGAAAATGAAATAAAGAAAAACAAAATATGTCCTTATCAATTTATAAAACAAATAGGTGAAAGAATGAATTATGAAAATCCAATTAAATGTGAATTCTTTGAAAACTCTGAAAATATAATTGATCCTAAAGAACTGAAATCCACAGATAAAAATCTGATGGTATTTGATGATGTATTACTAGAGAAACAAAACAAATGTAACGACTATTATACCAGAGGTAATCACAGCAATGTAGACTGTTTCTATCTAAGTCAAAATTACTTTCGTCTGCCAAGACAAACAATTAGAGAGAACAGTAACTTTATATGTTTGTTTAAACAAGATAATAAAAACATTCAACACATTTATCAAGATCATGCTTCTGAAGATATGGATTTGAAAGAATTTAAATCACTCTGTGAAATATGTTGGACAAAACCATATAATTATTTGGTAATAGACCATTCATCTCCTGCAAATTCTGGTAAATATCGACATAATTTATACGTTTTTTATATTCCTAAAAATGGATAATGAAAAAAAAAACTATTAAAAGAAAATAATGAATTATTAAAACAGTTAATTAATAATACATCTCCAAAAGAAGATTATCAGATAATTGTTAATAGGAATGAATCAGAATTCAACACCACATTTAACCCTCCATTACAATTGGATAGAACTAAACAATATGAAATTGCATTAGTGGATCTAGAGACTTATTATTCAATTCCAAATATAGCATCCCATAATAATATAATTGAATATGAAAGCAATTCAGAAAATAAAATTATCACTTTTCCAAAGGGGTCATATGAATTTAAAGGTTTAGATAAAACAATAGAAAGACAATTGAAAGAGAATGATGATGATGATGCATTTACTTTAAAACCAAATCTGAATACATTAAAATCAATTCTAGATATTAAAACTGGATATAAAGTTAAGTTTTCTCATAATAGTAGTATTAAAAGGGTCTTAGGTTTTACTAATGATGTTTATGGCCCAAGAATACATGAATCTGAAAATGTAGTAAATATTCTAGCAATTAACACTATCTTTATTCACATTAATATTATTAATGGTTCAATTGTAAATGGAACTCGAGAAGCTGTTATTTATTCATTTTTCCCGAAAGTGTCACCTGGATATAAAATAATCCAAAAACCAACAAATCCAATTCATCTTCCTATAGCATTACATAATATAAGAGATATTCATGTTAAAATATTTGATCAAAATAACTTTGTACTTGATTTTAGAGGAGAAATAATTACTATTAGATTTCATCTAAGACAAAAATAATCTAATAAAAAATGGCAACACATAAATTTGGATTCAGTGGTTATTATAATGATGAAAGTGGAAAAAAAAATTGTTCAATACTGAAAGATGATATGGGGGAAAAGTTATTAGAAAAACTAGAAAAAAATAATGAACTTGAAAATAGAATTATTGATAAACTAGAAAAAAATCAAAAGGAAATCAAAAGAAAATATGACTGGATAATAATAAGATAAAAAGAAAGTTATATTATTGTACTTAATGATTCTTTAACTAAAACATTTGAAACGCCAATCGATTGTGATAATTGTGAGATTGCATTGATGGAATTTAGTTCCTTTTATATAATCAATATAAATAAAAATAATAATATTATTGAAACAAAACGAAATGATTCTGGTGGATGGCAAGCATTTGAACTTAAAACAGGTTGCTATGATAAAAGAAATTTTATACAACAAATTAATTATGAAGTCAACTTTGCATTAAATATTTTTATCGAAAAAGATAAAACTATACTAAAAACTAATAAAGGTTTTATAGTTAGATTTTCTTATGTTAACACTGTTGGAAAAATCTTAGGTTTTGATGATAAAAAGGAATATGGTAGTCAAACAGAAAATAAAGAATATGAATCAGAAAATAATTTTAAATTTCCAATATTTTATGATATAATTAATGTTCATCTTAATTGCATTGAAAATAATTACTTTAACAATTTAGAATCACCATTCGTTTATTCATTCTTAAATTCTTCATGTAAAATAATTGAAAAACCAAATGTACTTATTTATCATCCAATTCAGGATAAATTTAAAAACTTTAAAGTTGAAATAAAAGACAAAGATGGTGCTGATATAAATATTGAAAAATATCTCAAATTTCATATTAGAAAATGAGTGAAACAAAATATACAGAAGCACTTCTAAACATAAGTGATAATCAGAAAAAGAAAATTCAACTTGCTATGAAAAATAATGAATCTGTCACTATTAGAGTTGATTCTGATTGTGATGATAAAATAGCATTAACACAATCACAAATAAACAAAATTATTAAAACATGTGATAACCATAAGTCTGTTAATATTAAACTATCAAAAGCACAATTAAAATATAATAAAGATAAAGTAGAAGGAGGATTTCTTGGTGCTTTAATGAAATTCTTATTGCCAGCAGAAAAAACAATATTGCCTGCTGGGAAAAGCATTAGGAATCGATGCATTATCAGGATTGGCATCTACAGCTGTTAACAAGATATTAGGTAGTGGGTTATACTTAAAACGGAATGGAAATATTGTAAAAATTAAAAATCATGGATCAGGATTATATTTATCTCCAAAACAAGTACCAGAATTAGAAACTGCTGGTGATGGTGTTTTTAAGAAATGATGGTAATGAATGGTATGATGGAAGTGGTGTTATAGTTGATTTAGTAAAAGATATTCCATTCTTAAATATTTTATTTTAATTCCAGTATCTGTTATTTTAGGAGCTGTTTCTGCTGGCGCTGGAGTATTCAGTATTAATTATTACAAATAAATTAATTAAGAAGTTTAAAATTAAAGAACAAAAGCATCATGATATATATAATCTAAGTCAAAATAAATTAAATACTGTTCAATCACTTTTATCTAAAGCATTAAATAATAATCATATTTCAAATGAAGAATTTTTCTAATCTAATCTTAAAAGAACAAAGTCATTATCAATTTTGTAAAGAAGATATTCAAAGAAATAAGAATAATAAATTAGACGAAGAAAAAGGAAAATGAATTAAAAGAATCTTTGTTAAAATCAATTAATGATAAAAAATGAATTAAAAGAATCTTTGTTAAAATCAATTAATGATATGATGAATAAGCTAAACAAAAAATGATGTAATTAAAATGTCTTTCACAAAAGAATTAACTGCTGAGAACCGTGATGAATTAGTTGCTAAATATTTAAAAACAAAAAGAGAGTTAAAAAATAGATTTATATCAGAAAGAATTGGTGATGAATATAAAAAGGAAGAAGTTGTAAAACAACTGCAACCATTGATTGAAAATCAAGATGAACAAAATAAAATTTTAGCTATTCAAAATAATATGTTTACAAAAGCAATAGAGAATATCAATTGAATTGAATCTGATGAAACATGAGTTCTAGGAGATTTACCTAGAGAATATTTAGGACATAAAGATAGTGATGTAACATTGGTATAAAGATAGATAAAGGAAAATTTTATATAGGTGATAAAGAAATCAAAGTTGTTAATAATGATATTATTATTAATGATACCAAAAATTTTCTGGAACAAAAGGATTGTGGAATTTACTAATGGTAAAAGAACCAGATGATTTTACTTCAGGTGATTATGATAAATATAAAGAAATTATAAAAAACCAATGCACTTAAAAATTCGAAACAGGTAGATTAAAAATCTAATGGTGGGAAGAAATGGAAAAGTATTCTGGGTAGAGTAGCAAAGGAATTATATACAGGTGAGGGAATTAATACAATTATAATTCCTTATGATCCTGTTGAATTAATCAGATTATAATACTTTAATTTAATTAATGTTGATAATTTTATTTTATATCTTTCCTCAATAAATATATTATATTCATGACAAAATCATTAGTTTTATCAATAGTACAAAGTAATTTTAATAATTCTAAATATTTTCCAAGATGATAATAATATAATTTATTTGAAATCCAATAATAATATATCTTGGTTTTTCTGGATTGCTACTTGTTGATAGACGCCAATCAAATGTATTTCCTCGTGGAATTGAATTTTTTGTCCATGTAGTTTTTTATAAACGTAAAGACACATTAGTAGTGTAATTAACTTCTATAATTTTTTTCTTTGCATTAATTTATTTTCATATTCTAGACTTGGTTTCACATGTGGAACAAACCATGATAATTTATTCAATTTTACCATTCCACCTTTATGCCATAATTGATTTATTCATCTTTTCAGTGGTTTTCTCAAAATCTTCTGAATATTTCAAATACCCCATCATAGTTGTCATTTCTCCAGGATAATTTACTTTCAATTTCTTGTCCACTTACTTTATATTTAATATTACTGAATAAATACATCAACGCATTATTGATCAATGTTACTTTATCTTCTTCTTTATAATCACTTTCAACACCATTTTTATCTCTAACTAGTTGTCCTTCAAATTCTAAATAACTTTCGTACATATCTAAAAACGTATCCTGATTATTAATTTTAATTCATATTTCATTACTTTTGTTTAAGGAAGAACTACCCACATCAGGAGTATATTCATGAAGTTCATACTCTTGTATACTTTTATCAATAATAAATTTTTCACTCAGTTTTAAATTATTCATTTTTATAGAATAATTATTAAACAAACATAATTTCTTCATCTGTTATTTTTTCTGTTGAAAAAGCAATTTTATTTATATAATAGACATCATTTTAAATAGTTATGTTATTCAGTCTTATCTTACCAGTACCTTCTAGTTTTAATTCTTGTGGGGAAGATTTTATTGCATAGCTGGTCTTAGTTTTTATAATTCTAATACTAAAATCTTTAGTTTTTTAAAATCTTCAATCGATATGTTCAACCCCTTCTAAGATTGGTTCTGAGACTTTTTTTCACCAGAAATATATCCATGAATGACAAAGAATCCACAGGAGGATCTGTTAATAATTTCGTATCTGCTGGTAGTTTAGTATTAAATATAAAACAACTGCAGTGTGGTTCAACTTTATGTTTTTTATTTGCACCAATATAATATTTACCCCCGTGTTTTGTTAATATTGCTGTATCTTCATATCCTTCTATTGGAATATAATTACCAATCATACTTCCAGAACTAATAGTTTTTGAATAATATTATTTTCAGATTTATATATGTAATTGAATTATTCTCAACTTTAAAATTGATATCCCAACCATGTTTACTTTGATTAAGTTTCCATTTATTATGATGATAAACGATGTTTAAAGGGGTATCTTTTTTAACTTTATCTTTATTAAAAAATATTTTCATTTTCTGGTAAATCGATTTTCGCTTCTTTCATAAATTCCTTTTTTATATAATCTCATTCCATAAATATCTTTTTTATTTCCTTTCTTATTAAACCCATCAACATTCTCTAAATCATTTAAGTTTTCTCTATGACTGAATTGGAATAATTTCCTCTTCATCACTATCATCCATTAGTCCAAATTTATTAACACTCATTTTACTAAAGAAAAAATTATATCATCAAATTTCATTCCTTTTGACATTTTAACAAAAAAAGTATAAACATAAATGACCACATACAACTTGATCAAAACTTTGTATTTTATAAATATTATATTTTATTAATTCTTCTCATAGATAAATTTCTATTTCATCAGGATATCTCACACCAAAACTGTCAAAATAATAAATATCATTATTTTTTTTATAATAACAAATCCAATGTGCTAAATTTATTATTACCTTTTTTTATTTGGTTTGAAATTCTTAGATATTTATTTACATATCCTTAACAGCCTGAAGAATATCATAATTGGATAAAGATTTATTTTCTAGAATAATATTTCCTACTGAGATATATTTTACATTATCCATTTTTTTACTAAATAAAATGGAAATGATATATTGCGTGAAATGTAGACAAAAAACAGATACAAAAGATACATATCTAACTACAACAACAAATCATAAAAATATGTTAAAAGGCAAATGTGTTGTTTGTGGGACGAATAAATCTAAATTTGCTGGTAAAGGATTGGCAGATACAATAATGAATAAAATGCCAGAGATACATAGCCCTGGTTATAATTTTCTAGGGCCTTTACTAAATTAGATTTAAGACTTGATTCTGATAATAATCCTTTACCTGGTTCAAAACCAATAAATGAATTAGATGAAATTGCAATGAATCATGATATCTGTTATGATAAACATAAAAAGTTTAAAGATAAGAATAAAATATGTGATAAAAAAATGTTGGATAATATGAAAATGTTATAAAACCAAAGAGTATTAATGAATGGGTAAATAAAAAGCTTAGTCAGGGAACGATTGGTTTAAAATATGTGAATGGACTTGGAGTCACGAAAGATAGATGACTAACTACGGATCTAGCGAATGAACTCCATAAACCAATTATTAGGAAATTTAAAACAAGAAAAGTAATTGTATATGGTGTTGATCAAATATGGGTTGCTGATCTTATAGATATGCAGAAATATTCAAAACAAAATAAACACTATAAATATCTGTTAACTGTTATAGATAAATTTTCAAAATATGCCTGGGTTATACCTTTAAAAACTAAAACAGGATTAGAAGTTGCAAATGCATTTCAAATATTATTTACAGAGAGAAAACCAGAAAAAATATGGGTTGATAAGGAAACTGAGTTTTTTAATAAAATTATGAGGAATTTACTTAAATCAAATAATATAGAATTATATACAACACAAAATGAAGAAAAGTCCTGTGTTATTGAAAGATTTAATGAACTCTTAAAGTAAAAAATGTTTAGATATTTTACTGCTTATGATACTATTAAATATTATGATGTATTAGAAAAATTAATTACCGGTAATGAATATAATAACACATTTCATAATACAATTAAAATGACATCTATTAAAGGAAGTAAAAAAGAAAATGAACAGGTTATTTATTCTGGAGTGTTTCAGGATGAATTGTGGGACAAAAAAGCCCCGATTTAAAGTAGGTGATCGAGTGAGAATTACTAAGTATAAAAAACACTTTGAGAAAGGATACACTAGTAACTTCACTAAAGAAATGTTTATTATTGACAAACTGTTACAAACCAACCCTATTATTACATATAAAATCCGTGATTTGCGGGGAGAAGATATTACCAGTTCCTTTTATGAGAAAGAATTACAAAAAACGAAGTTTTAGCTAAAAACATGGTTTATTTATTTGCAATAATAGAGGTGGTCTCAACAAATACCCGATAAATGTTTTATGTTGACATGCTTTAAAAGCATTTCGGTTGAATAAAAGAGATGAAATTATAATTCCAGACAAACAGTATGTCCGCCTTTGCATAGAGAAAGTAAACACAACGCAAAAATAATAGAGGTGGTCTGTACAAGTACAAACCCTATACTACTGGGGTCATATTAGTTTTTTACTTCTTTTTTATGTGTAAAGTTATATCATAGTATCTTTTAAACTCATGTCTTGATGAAATTCTACCAACAGTTACTCTTTTAATTAATGATTCCATAAAGAATAGTATTGTTCCTGAAATATTCAAAAATTGGTTTGATTAAACCGCTCTTAAAAAAGAAAACGCTTGACCAAAACAAGTTGAAAAACTATAGACCTGGGTCAACTTATGGCTCCTTCACAATCAAACTGTTTAGAAGAAACGTTTCAATCAGCTTATAAAGCCAACCACAGTACAGAGACAGCTCTTCTGCAAGTCATGAATGATTTGTTAGTGGAAGATGACTCTGGCAAGGTTGCTCTTTTTGGGTCTGTTAGACTTGTCAGCTACTTTCGGTACCATTGACCATGGTATTTTGTAGCAAAGATTAGAACATACCGCCCTTCCTTTCTTTCTTCTTTTATCAGCTCCCCATTCTACCTTTCGGTGTATGAGTTCAGATGCGCGAGATGATTTTTTCTCCAGGATGCCCTGTCCTGGCATTTTCTGTTTCCTTCCAAAAAAGTTAAATTTCTATGCTACAATGCCTTTTTTATATCTTCTTGCCACTTTTTCCGAGGCATGATTTAGTTATTCTATTGTCATTCATTCTGTTTACATGCCCGAAACATCTCAATTGATTTGTTTCTATCTTAGTTTTTATGCCATCTGCTTTGGTTTGATGTCTTATTGTTGTGTTTCTGATTTTTCTTTTAATTTTCCCTACTGCTCTTCTTGGATATTTCATTTCAGCTGCTTGTACTCTACTGTATTCTCTATTGTCTAAGGTTCAGGTTTCGCTGCCATAGAGGAGAGTAGGACAATAAACTGTTTTGTATACTGCCATTTTGGTTATTGTTGACAATTCTTGTTTACCTATAAATGCCTTTCCTGGATGGTTATATATTATCATTGCCTTTTGGATTCTCTGGTTGATTTCTTCTCTTAGTTTTCCCTCTGAGATAAAAAAAAAAAAAAAAAGGCCTGTTATACAACTTATGCATTCATATGAAGAAGCTATAGCCCAAATTTGATTGAAATCTAAAGTAACTTTTTGACTGTTAAGTGTTAGCGAAATGTTTGCAAAAAACGTTTTGAGAAAAACGCCTTTTTTTTTTTCTGGAAGTGTTTTACGAACAGCGGCTCGTGATTTTATAACATCAGTACTAAATCTACTGTGTATCAAACGTGACAGACTTTCATTTTACATAGATATCACATATGACATGCATTGACTCCTTTTCCATTCCCATATTTTTTTATATTTAGGGAAAAGTTGAGTAAAGTTATAACATTTTTCAATACAAATAAGACCTAAAACCACATTTACATAACATACAGTTTTCATAATTTTTACTATTGGAGATCGATTCTAGAAGGGTTATAGCATATAAAAAGGCTAATATCTAAAATTCAATATTTTTGACCCAAACTCCAAAATTTAAGTGCCTGAGGAAGGCAACCCCATTTATTGTTTTTGTTTGTTCTTGGACTGAATGTCCTTATATTGTTATTTATTTTACACCCCATCATGGTTTTTACAAATTTTCTAATTAAATCTGTTTTTGTGTGTGCACGAGTTAAATGTTTTGTTTTCCTTTTCTGTCCCCAGGTTGGGTCAAGTGTGTCAAAGAGGTCTAAATCGCTTCAACTTCAAGTGCAAGATGTCATTTCAGTGATTTGTTTGCGTGTTTAGGTTTCCATTGATGAGTTCATCGTAAACATAAACTAGGTGGCCCATCTTCAGATTTTCTTTTGTCGCCCCTCAAGATTTCTGTGCACAGCTAACAAGCAGTGCACGGCTAACAGGTAGACTCCATCTTTTTAAGCAAAGGAGAAAGGAAGTCAAGAGCACAATGATGTACCCAGATTCTATCGTCTTTTGCCTCATCTGCCTCATGTGCTGCGGTGTAACACAGGATCAGAATTTTGTATCGGCTCTGGATGGGAATTGCACCTTTCCTGCAGAGTGTTCACCGGAAGCTTTCTACAAGACACTACCTCTATCGACATAAGTAATAATAGTGGTGGTGGAATAACTAACGATTGCCGTGCATTTTACGAGTCTTATATTTATTATGCGGGAGAGTTTACTGACTGTGAGTTGAAGCACTCAAGGCCCTTCAGAATGTGTATGGAATGTGTGGTTCAACATGAGTTAGCATTTGTTACATACGACAACTTTTATGTAAGTATTTTTCATCCTTCAGAAATTCGTGTTCAGTAAGAACTTTGACTTTTTTCCCGGTGTGAACACGGATAAAATTATTTTTTTAAAGAAAAGATTTGATGAAAACATGCCTTTTATTAGGCGGCTGGTTTGAACCGATACATCAGCTTTCTGTCATCTTTGGGAAAACTTTGAGGCGATGTGTTGGCTGCCCAGAGTGAATGAGCTTAAGAATTGAAAAGTTATAAGGATGAGAGACACTTTACTCTAGACAATCTGTTCTATTGTGAAGATCAGTGTCTACTGTTCTTTATTATCTTAGGAAAGTTCTGTACACAGCACGTTTACTCTTTGTCAGAGAGAGACAGAAGGAGAGGCTGACAGAGATAAAAGTGGGTGACAGTAAATTTTCAAAACCGGTCTGTGATGAGTAATGTATTTTCTTACATTTCAATGTTTTGTTATTTGATGCATTATATATTCTTCACATTGTAGTCATTCGTCCTTTTTTTCCTTTTCTGTTTTGCTCTATGAATTCTTTAGACAGATGCAAAATTGAAAGATTGTCGTGACAAATACATATCGAGAGATCGCGTTCAGATCATCCCATCTATGTATGCCTACATTGAAGGTGTTTGGTCAGACTCTGCGTGTACAGGTGTGTACAGGTGAATCTTTTTGTAGTTTATTTTTCCATAGCTGCCAACCAGTATGTAAAGATTGCATTTAGTATCTTTATTGGGTTTGAAGTATGTACGTCTGCTTTTACTTTGAAGAGTAGGTAGATTTATGTCAGCTTTAACTGGTTCTTTTCTTTAGATAAACGGGTGTCTTGGTAGTCCAGAGGCAAGGTGTCGGCCTCTCAACCAAAAGGTAGTGGGTTCGAGCATGTGAAATTTAGCGCATGTTAAAATTAGTTCATGCGTGAGCACAATTTGTTTGATTTGGAAATGTTGGCAGTTGGTATACCGTTTCATTATTTCATCAAGATGCTGTTAGTTGAAATAAGTAATAAGAACAACAAAATTCAACCCAAAGCAATGATGAGAGTAAAAGATAAGAATTTCATTTCAAATCAAAGGGTCTTAATTCTTGACATAGGTCTAGCTGATGCCCCCCCCCCCCCCCCCCCCGGATTTTTTAATTTGTGAAACATGCCTTTTGTTAATTCATCAACCAATCACATTTTCTTTTCTCTTTTTGTTGTTAAGTTGTTCATAGTTTGCTTCTTTTTTAATTGTTGGGTCTTTCATTTTGTTTTGGGTTTTAAAAATATTTTTGGATTCTTGTTTTGTTGGGTTTTTTATTGTTTTTTTTCTATCGATTTTCCAAATTTTTCAAGAAGACTATTACTTTTACGATTTTGAACTTTCAGCTTGTACACAAGACATTCATGTTGACAGCCATTCCGGAAATGTAACTTATGTCATACCAGATGACATTGTGCACTTTATAGATCTTTTCAATAATTTATCTCTGTGCCTGAATACATCCTCAGAGGTAAAAATGGATGCATGGTTGCAATGTGTAAAATGATTGCATGATTGCAATGTGTAAAATGGATGCATGGTTGCAATGTGTAAAATGGGTGCGTGGTTGCAATGTGTAAAATGGATGCATGGTTGCAATGTGTGTAAAATGATTGCAATGTGTAAAATGGTTGCAATGTGTAAAATGGATGCATGGTTGCAATGTGTAAAATGATTGCATGGTTGCAATGTGTAACATGGATGCATGGTTGCAATGTGTAAAAATGTCTACGTATGTGTAAAGATGGTGTTCTCAATGTGTGGGTTGTGTGTCAAACGTGTGTGAGTGGGTTGTGTGTCACTGTCCTGTTCTTCTGTGTGTGTGTGTGTGTGTGTGTGTGTGTGTGCATGCGTGTGTAAAGAGTGGGTTGTGTGTCACTGTCCTGTTATTCTGTATGTGTGTGTTGTGTGTGTGTGTGTGTGTGTGTGCATGCGTGGTGTAAAGAGTGGGTTGTGTGTCACTGTCCTGTTCTTCTGTGTGTGTGTGTGTGTGTGTGTGCATGCGTGGTGTGCAGTGGGTTGTGTGTCAGTGTGTGTTGTGTGTCACTGTCCTGTTCTGTTCTTCTGTGTGTGTGTGTGTGTGTGTGTGTAAAGTGTGTGTGTGTGTCCTGTTCCGTGGTGTAAAGAGTGGGTTGTGTGTCACTGTCCTGTTCTTCTGTGTGTGTGTGTGTGTGTGTGTGTGTGCATGCGTGGTGTAAAGAGTGGGTTGTGTGTCACTGTCCTGTTATTCTGTGTGTGTGTGTGTGTGTGTGCATGCGTGTGTGTAAAAGGGTAGGTTGTGTGTCACTGTCCTGTTCCCTGTGTGTTGTGTGTCATATATGTGTGTAAAGGGTGGGTTATGTGTCACTGTCCTGTTCTTGTGTGTGTTCTGTGTGTGTGTGTGTGTGTGTGTGTGTGTAAAGAATGGGTTGTGTGTCACTGTCCTGTTACGTGTGTGTAAAGGTGGGTTGTGTGTCACTGTCCTGTGTGTGTGCATACGTGTGTGTTAAGGATGGGTTGTGTGTCACTGTCCTGTTCTTGTGTGTGCATACGTGTGTAAAGGATGGTTGTGTGTGTCCTGTCACGTGTGTATAAGGGATGGTTTGTGTGTCACTGTCCTGTTGTTGTCCGTTGTGTGTTCTTGTGTGTGGGTGTGCATACGTGTGTGTAAATGGTGGGTTGTGTGTCACTGTCCTGTTCTTGTGTGTGTGCATACGTGTGTGTTAAGGTGTGGGGTGTGTGTCACTGTCCTGTTCTGTGTGTGTGCATACGTGTGTGTAAAGGATGGGGTGTGTGTCACTCTCCTGTTCTTGTGTGTGTGCATACGTGTGTGTAAAGGGTGGGTTGTGTGTCACTGTCCTGTTCTTGTGTGTGTGCATACGTGTGTGTAAAGGGTGGGTTGTGTGTCACTGTCCTGTTCTGTGTGTGTGCATGTGTGTGTGTAAAGGGTGGTTGTGTGTCCTGTCACTACCCTGTTGTTGTGCATGCGTGTGTGTAACTGGGTGTGTCACTGTCCTGTCCTTGTGTGTGTGTTAAAGGGTGGCTTTGTGTCACTGTCTGTTCTTGTCACTGTCCTGTTCTTGTGTGTGTGCATACGTGTGTATAAAGGGTGGGTTGTGTGTCACTGTCCTGTTCTGTGTGTGTGTGCATACGTGTGTATTGTAAAGGGTGCATGTGTATAAGGGTTGTGTGTCACTGTCCTGTTCTTGTGTGCATGTGTGTGTATAAAGGGTGGGTTGTGTGTCACTGTCCTGTTCTTGTGTGTGTGCATGCGTGTGTGTAATGTGTGTGTGTGGTGGGTTGTGTGTCACTGTCCTGTTCTTGTGTGTGTGTGCATACGTGTGTGTAAAGGGTGGGTTGTGTGTCACTGTCCTGTTCTTGTGTGTGTGCATGTGTGTGTAAAGGGTAGGTTGTGTGTCACTGTCCTGTTCTTGTGTGCATGTGTGTGTAAAGGGTGGGTTGTGTGTCACTGTCCTGTTCTTGTGTGTGTGTGTGTGTGTGTGTGTAAAGGGTGTGGTTGTGTGTCACTGTCCTGTTCCTGTGTGTGTGCACGTTCATGTGTGTAAAGGGTGGATTGTGTGTCACAGTCCTGTTGTGTGTCACAGTC
Organism: Doris montereyensis; assembly: GCA_037039925.1. NCBI lineage: Eukaryota > Metazoa > Mollusca > Gastropoda > Nudibranchia > Dorididae > Doris > Doris montereyensis. The sequence goes on from JAXRKP010000416.1 coordinate 123,474, forward strand.
CTGTTGTGTGTGTGTGTCATGTGTGTGTGTAAAGGGTGGGTTGTGTGTCACTGTCCTGTTCTTGTGTGTGTGCATGTGTGTGTAAAAGGGTGTCCTGGTGTGTTTTGTGTGTGTCACTGTCCTGTTCTTGTGTGTGCATGCATGCGTGTGTGTAAGGGTGGGTTGTGTGTCACTGTCCTGTTCTTGTGTGTGTGCATACGTGTGTGTAAAGGGTGGGTTGTGTGTCACTGTCCTGTTCTTTGTGTGTGTGCATGCGTGTGTATAAAGGGTGGGTTGTGTGTCACTGTCCTGTTCTGTGTGTGCATGTGTGTGTAAAGGTGGGTTTGTGTGTCTGTTCTGTCCTGTTCCTGTGTGTGTGTGTGTGCACTGTCCTGTTTGTGTGTGTGTGTGTGTGTAAAGGGTGGGTTGTGTGTCACTGTCCTGTTCTTGTGTGTCACTGTCCTGTTCATGTGTGTGTGTAAAGGGTAGGTTGTGTGTCACTGTCCTGTTCTTGTGTGCATGTGTGTGTAAAGGGTGGGTTGTGTGTCACTGTCCTGTTCTTGTGTGCATGTGTGTGTAAAGGGTAGGTTGTGTGTCACTGTCCTGTTCTTGTGTGCATGTGTGTGTAAAGGGTGGTTGTGTGTCACTGTCCTGTTCCTGTGTGTGTGCATGCATGTGTGTAAAGGGTGGATTGTGTGTCACTGTCCTGTCCTGTTGTTGTGTGTCACTGTCCTGTTGTGTGTGTTCTTGTGTGTGCATGTGTGTGTGTAAGGGTGGGTGGGTTGTGTGTCACTGTCCTGTTCTTGTGTGTGTGTGTGTGTGCATGTGTGTGTGTAAAGGGTGGGTTGTGTGTCACTGTCCTGTTCTTGTGTGTGTGTGTGTGTGTGTGCATGTGTGTGTGTAAAGGGTGGGTTGTGTGTCACTGTCCTGTTCTTGTGTGTGTGTGCATGTGTGTGTGTAAAGGGTGGGTTGTGTGTCACTGTCCTGTTGTGTGTGTGTGCATGTGTGTGTGTAAAGGGTGGGTTGTGTGTCACTGTCCTGTTTGGTGTGTGTGTGTGTGTGTTGTGCATGTGTTCTTGTAAAGAGTGGGTTGTGTGTCACTGTCCTGTTCTTGTGTGTGTGTGCATGCGTGTGTGCATACGTGTGTATAAAGGGTGAGTTGTGTGTCACTGTCCTGTTCTTGTGTGTGTGTGTGTGTGTGGAAAGGGTGGGTTGTGTGTCACTGTCCTGTTCTTGTGTGTGTGTGCATGTGTGTGTAAAGTGTGCGTTGTGTGTCACTGTCCTGTTCCTTGTGTGCGTGTGTGTAAAGGGTGGCTTGTGTGTCACTGTCCTGTTCTTGTGTGTGCGTGTGTGTAAAGGGTGGGTTGTGTGTCACTGTCCTGTGTGTCCTTGTGTGTGTGTGTGTGTGTGTCCTGTTCTGTGGGTGGCTTGTGTGTCACTGTCCTGTTTGTGTGTGTGTGTGCATGTGTGTGTGTAAAGGGTGGGTTGTGTGTCACTGTCCTGTTCTTGTGTGTGTAAAGGGTGTTGTGTGTCACTGTCCTGTTCTTGTGTGTGTGTGTGTGTGTGTAAAGGGTGTTGTGTGTCACTGTCCTGTTCTTGTGTGTGTGTGTGTGTAAAGGGTGGTTGTGTGTCACTGTCCTGTTCTTGTGTGTGTGTGTGTGTAAAGGGTGGGTTGTGTGTCACTGTCCTGTTCTTGTTGTGTGTAAAGGTGTGTGTGTAAAGGGTGGTTGTGTGTCACTGTCCTGTTCAGTGGTGCATGTTGTGTGTCACTGTCCTGTTCTTGTGTGTGTGTAAAGGGTGCGTTGTGTGTAAAGGGTGTGTGTGTAAAGGGTGCGTTGTGTGTCACTGTCCTGTTCCTGTGTGTTGTGGATGTCACTGTCGTGTGTGTGTAAAGGGTGGGTTGTGTGTCACTGTCCTGTTCTTGTGTGTGTGTGTGTGTGTGTAAAGGGTGGGTTGTGTGTCACTGTCCTGTTCTTGTGTGTGTGTGTAAAGGGTGTGTTGTGTGTCACTGTGTGTAAAGGGTGCGTTGTGTGTCACTGTCCTGTTCTTGTGCATGTGTGTGTAAAGGGTGCGTTGTGTGTCACTGTCCTGTTCTTGTGTGTGTGTGTGTGTAAAGGGTGGGTTGTGTGTGTCACTGTCCTGTTCTTGTGTGTGTGTGTGTGTGTAAAGGGTGCGTTGTGTTTCACTGTCCTGTTCTTGTGTGGGTGGGTTGTGTGTCACTGTCCTGTTCCTGTGTGTGTGTGTGTGTAAAGGGTGGGTTGTGTGTCACTGTCCTGTTCTTGTGTGTGTGTGTGTGTGTGTGTGTAAAGGGTGGGTTGTGTGTCACTGTGTTCACTGTGTGTAAAGGGTGGGTTGTGTTCACTGTCCTGTTGTGTGTGTGTGTGTAAAGGGTGTTGTGTGTCACTGTCCTGTTCCTGTGTGTGTGTGTAAAGGGTGCGTTGTGTTTCACTGTCCTGTTCTTGTGTGCATGTGGGTTGTGTGTCACTGTCCTGTTCTGTCCTGTTCTGTGTGTGTGTGTAAGGGTGGGTTGTGTGTCACTGTGTTGTGTGTGTGTGTGTAAAGGGTGGGTTGTGTGTCACTGTCCTGTTCCTGTGTGTGTGTGTGTGACTGTCCTGCTGTGTGTGTGTGTGTAAAGAATGGGTTGTCACTGTGTTCCTGTTGTGTGTGCATGTGTGTGTGTAAAGCGTTTGGTGGGTTGTGTTTCACTGTCCTGTTCTTGTGTGTGTGTGTGTGCATGCTGTGTGTGTGTGTAAAGAGTGGGTTGTGTTTCACTGTCCTGTTCTTGTGTGTGTGTGTGTGTGCATGCGTGTGTGTAAAGAGTTGGTTGTGTATCACTGTCCTGTCCTGTTGTTGTGTGTTTGTGTGTGTAAAGGGTGGGTTGTGTATCACTGTCCTGTTCTTGTGTGTGTGTGTGTGCATGTTCTTGTGTGTGTAAAGGGTGGGGTTGTCACTGTCCTGTTCTTGTGTGTGTGTCTTGTGTGTGTAAAGGGTGGGTTGTGTGTCACTGTCCTGTTCTTGTGTGTGTGTGTGTGTGTTTGCATGCGTGTGTGTAAAGGATGGGTTGTATTTCACTGTCCTGTTCTTGTGTGTGTGTGCATGTGTGTGTGTAAAGGGTGGGTTGTGTTTCACTGTCCTGTTCTTGTGTGTGTGTGTGTGTGTGTGTGCATGCGTGTGTATAAAGAAGGGGTTGTGTGTCACTGTCCTGTTCTTGTGTGTGTGTGTGCATGCGTGTGTGTAAAGAGTTGGTTGTGTATCACTGTCCTGTTCTTGTGTGTGTGTGTGTGTGTGTGCACGCGTGTGTGTAAAGAGTGGGTTGTGTGTCACTGCCCTGTCCTTGTGTGTGTGTGTGTTTATGCACGCGTGTGTATAATGTGCGTGTGTATAAAGGGTGGGTTTTGGAAAAGGAAGGGTGGGGTGGGGGGGTTAATCACTCCTTGTGTGTGTGTGTGTTCGTGTGATGTACAAGACATCATGCCGCCAGTAGTAGGTGAATTGGTAAACAATTCTTGTATCTGGTCCTGTAATCTAACTTGTACTTCCATCCCTGCCTTTTTACTATTTCTGTCTCTAAGATTTTACGGAGTAGATTTTTTAGAATAGAACACAATGAGATGTCCATTGATAAAACAAATTGATAATTTTGAATTGACAAATTTGACACAAGATGCTTTCCATGATTGGTTGATTATTACTGTTCTTTCTATGCGTTATAGGACCTCACCGTCCAATTTGGGCAATTTGACACAAGATGCTTTCCATGATTGGTTGATTATTACTGTTCTTTCTATGCGTTATAGGACCACACCGTCCAATTTGGGCAATTTGTTGATCACAACAAACATAGCCGGATAGAGTGCACCGTGTGCCTGGTGATGTACGAAGAGTTGAACACGCTTTATGGACACCTCTCTGACTCGGAGGCCGGGAACTTCTGTATGGACATTGTTGATAGGGTAAGTCATATGTTTAATAATATATGATGACTTGGAAAGACTGTTATTTCGGACATATTGCCAATAGAGTAATAGAGGGAAAGTCTGTTATTTCTGACACCTTGCCAATAGAGGGAAAGTCTGTTATTTCAGACATGTTGTTCATAAGAATGTCTGTTGTTTCAGACACATTGTTGTTTAGAAAGTCTGTCGTTTCTGACATGTTGTTGTTTAGAAAGTCTGTCGTTTCTGACATGTTGTTGATAGGAAAGTCTGTTTCCGACTCATTGTTACTAGGGAAAGTCTGTTGTTTCCGACTCATTGTTAATAGGGAAAGTCTGTTGTTTCCGACTCATTGTTAATAAGGAAAGTCTCAGTATTTCAGACATATTGTTCATAAGAATGTCTGTTGTTTCAGACACATTGTTGTTTAGAAAGTCTGTTGTTTCTGACATGTTGATAGGAAAGTCTGTTGTTTCCGACTCATTGTTAATAGGGAAAGTCTGTTGTTTCAGATGCGTTGTTGACAGGGAAAGTCTTATTCCAAACTAGTAAAATAACCAAAAGAGCTGTCAGCAGTTGCTACCGGTAGGTTCCAATCTTTTCCTTTTTACTCTTTTATAAAGTTGTCTTTCATCTTTTATAAAGTTGTGTTTTTCATCTTTTATAAAGTTGTCTTTCATCTTTTATAAAGTTGTGTCTTTCATCTTTTATAAACCTGTCTTTCATCTTTTATAAAGTTGTCTTTCATATTTTATAAAGTTGTCTTTCATCTTTTAGAAAGTTGTCTTTCATATTTTATAAAGTTGTCTTTCATATTTTATAAACCTGTCTTTCATCTTTTATAAAGTTGTCTTTCATCTTTTATAAAGTTGTCTTTCATATTTTATAATGTTGTCCTTTGTCTTTTATAAATTTGTCTTTTATCTTTTATAAAGTTGTCTTTCATATTTTATAAAGTTGTGTTTTATCTTTTTGTAAAACTGTCTTTCATATTTTATAAAGTTGTCTTTTATCTTTTATAAAGTTGCGTTTTATCTTTTATAAAGTTGTCTTTCATATTTTATAAAGTTGTCTTTCATCTTTTATAAAGTTATCTTTCATATTTTATAAAGTTGTCTTTTTATCTTTTATAAAGTTGTCTTTTATCTTTTATAAAGTTGTCTGTCATATTTTATAAAGTTGTCTGTCATATTTTATAAAGTTGTCTGTCATATTTTATGAAGTTGTCTTTCATCTTTTATAAAGTTGTCTTTCATCTTTTATAAAGTTGTCTTTCATCTTTAGAAAGTTGTCTTTCATCTTTTATAAAGTTGGCCTTCATCTTTTAGAAAGTTGTCTTTCATATTTTATAAAGTTGTCTTTCATATTTTATAAAGTTGTCTTTCATATTTTATAAAGTTGTTTTTCATCTTTTATAAAGTTAACTTTAATCTTTTATAAAGTTGTCTTTCATCTTTTATAAAGTTGTCTTTCATATTTTATAAAGTTGTCTTTCATCTTTTATAAAGTTGTGTTTTATCTTTTGTAAAGCTGTCTTTCATATTTTATAAAGTTGTCTTTTATCTTTTATAAAGTTGCGTTTTATCTTTTATAAAGTTGTCTTTCATATTTTATAAAGTTGTCTTTCATCTTTTACAACAAAGTTGTTTTTTATCTTTATAAAGTTGTCTTTCACTTTTATAAAGTTGTTTTTCATCTTTTACAAAATTGTGTTTTATCTTTTATAAAGTTGTGTTTTATCTTTTATAAATGTCTTTCATCTTTTATAAAGTTGTCTTTCATCTTTTATAAAGTTGTGTTTTATCTTTTATAAATGTCTTTCGTCTTTTTGTTTCCTTGTGATTCTCCCGAACTTTATGGTTAACAGGGTAAATTACAGTGAAGCAAAATCTCCACAAATCAGTGGTAGCGTATTCAAGTCTGTTATTTCAGACACGTTATTGGAGTTTGGTTTGCATTCAGTCATTAGAGAAAAAGTCTTTGTGTAGAAGTTATCATTATCTGTGTGTGTGTGTGTGTGTGTGTGTGTGTTTGTGTTGAGTTTTAGAGAAAAAGATTTTTCTTTAATTTCATGTATCTGTCAATTTATTATTATTGGCATTGATACTGACATATATTCGTACCACTGACAGATATTTGTACCACTGATAGTTTATTCACTGATAGTTTATTCGTACCACTGATAAATATTTGTACCACTGATAGTTTATTTACCACTGATAGATATTTGTACCACTGATAGTTTATTCGCATCACTGATAGATATTTGTACCACTGATAGTTTATTCGTACCACTGATAGATATTTGTACCACTGATAGTTTATTCGTACCACTGATAGATATTCGTACCACTGATAGATATTTGTACCACTGATAGTTTAGTACCACTTTATTTGTACCACTGATAGATATTTGTACCACTGATAGATATTTTATTGATAGTTTATTCGTACCACTGATAGATATTTGTACCACTGATAGTTTATTCGTACCACTGATAGATATTCGTACCCATTGTGCATTGGCTGCACATTGAGCGTTGATTGGACATTGTTCTAGATGACTTATAAATATGTGATACGATATTCCTAAAGTGAAAGTTTTCTTCATGTTTATAGCTATCCAATATGTGTTGTTTATTGCTGAAGAAAGATTATGATTTTACGTCAGTCTTTTAAAGTTTCGTAATGGATGAAAAAACCCAAATATTTCATGTAATGCAATGATCATACAGTGCAATCAGTCAAAATTTAGCCACACTGGAAATAGAAAGAGCCCAGCTTTAAAGGTTACTTTGGTCCAAGCGCAGCTGGATCAATAATAACAACAGGATATTTTGAACTCACCATTCTGTTTCCTCTTTAAACATTGCATTCAATGAATTGCAAAATTTTATTATGGTTAGGCATGAGAGTGCCGCCAATACCCTCTTGACAAAGCAAAGCTTTAGGACCCTCTTGACAAAGCACAGCTTTAGGACCCTCTTGACAAAGCACAGCTTTAGGACCCTCTTGACAAAGCAAAGCTTTAGGACCTCTTGACAAAGCAAAGCTTTAGGACCTCTTGACAAAGCACAGCTTTAGGACCCTCTTGACAAAGCACAGCTTTAGGATCCTCTTGACAAAGCACAGCTTTAGGACCCTCTTGACAAAGCAAAGCTTTAGGACCCTCTTGACAAAGCACAGCTTTAGGACGCTCTTGACAAAGCACAGCTTTAGGACCCTTTTGACAAAGCCATGGGCGGGCACTGAATTCTGTTTAGTTTGAATGAAAGTAAAGCGGAAAAAGAAAAAGCAAAGCGAATCAAAAACTTATAGGAAAAAAAGCAAGATATAGTTATTTCTCAGGTTTGTTTAGAAATGGCCCTACAACTTCTTGTACCTTAAACGTATTGATTAGTTCATGCTCTGAATAAAGTTAAAGTAGAAGAGGCAAAAAGTCAAGAAGGGAAGGAAGTGTGGTTGAACATCCAAACTGTCCTCAGAATGTGATTACCCTGGCATACCAGTGACAGCATCTGTGGCAGGATTGTCAATATTGACGTAAAAGGCAATATATTATTGACATGTTCAAGCTATTTTTATTTGTTTCTAGAAATTTGGATACGGTCCGGCTTTATAGGTCGAAGGTTAATTTGAGGGAACATTGCTGCACAGTCCCAGTCTGATGTGTTTTCTCTTTTGTAGTCATGTGCCTTTGTTTATGTTTATTATCAATAAGAGCCTTGTTTCCATTGCCACAGATGAACCACACGCGTTTGGTCTGGAGTCTGGAGTTTAAGTGTAGCAGAAGGTCAAGTGATTCTCTGCCAGTCATCATGATAGCCATCATGATAGGCGTGCTGCCTATCATATTCTATGGCATCTTGCGGTACAAAGGCAAAGAGAAAAAGTCAAAGGTCTTTAAGCGTAAGTCGATAAAACGAAAACTTTCTTTTACTTCAATTTAAACATCCTGCACATAATGTTTCTTCTGACCTCTGCGTGTGTATGCACGCACAATAGGGAGAAAAGGTGCCCTTACTTGAGAAATGTCTGTGCACAATAGGGAGAAAAGGTGCCCTTACTTGAGAAATGTCTGTGCACAATAGGGAGAAAAGGTGCCCTTAGTTGAGAAATGTCTGTGCACAATAGGGAGAAAAGGTGCCCTTAGTTGAGAAATTTCTGTGCACAATAGGGAGAAAAGGTGCCCTTACTTGAGAAATGTCTGTGCACAATAGGAGAAAAGGTGCCCTTAGTTGAGAAATGTCTGTGCACGTGAATAAAAGAAAGTTTTCAGTCTCATTCATACACACAGTGCACATAATTTGAATTTTTCGTCAAAACTTTGCAAGCTTCCAAAAATTGTACACACACAAACCTAGAAAACATTAGAGGGAGCATTGCTGCATACTCCAAGTCTTATGAAAATATTTTCTCTTTCGTGGTCTACAATTGTTGCCTTTTTGAAAATAATCAAAATACAATTGTTACAGTCTTTGAAACTGATGCACTGGAATAATCAAAATACAATTGTTACAGTCTTTGAAACTGATGCACTGGAATAATCAAAATACAATTGTTACAGTTTTTGAAACTGATGCACTGGAATAATCAAAATACAATTGTTACAGTCTTTGAAACTGATGCACTGGAATAATCAAAATACAATTGTTACAGTTTTGAAACTGATGCACTGGAATAATCAAAATACAATTGTTACAGTCTTTGAAACTGATGCACTGGAATAATCAAAATACAATTGTTACAGTTTTTGAAACTGATGCACTGGAATAATCAAAATACAATTTTACAGTCTTTGAAACTGATGCACTGGAATAGCCAAAATACAATTATTACAGTCTTTGAAACTGATGCACTGGAATAATCAAAATACAATTGTTACAGTCTTTGAAACTGATGCACTGGAATATTCAAAATACAATTGTTACAGTCTTTGAAACTGATGCACTGGAATAATCAAAATACAATTGTTATGGTTTTTGAAACTGATGCACTGGAATAATCAAAATACAATTGTTACAGTTTTTGAAACTGATGCACTGGAATAATCAAAATACAATTGTTACGGTCTTTGAAACTGATGCACTGAAGGAGATCTTGATTTGGTCAGACGGTTGTGGTGCACATAATCGAAACCCTGTGTTGGTATCAGATCTTTCTCAATGATCTCAATGATTTTTTCATCACAGTCAACGTGAAATGCCTTGAGAAAAGCCACACACAAATGACTGGATTTCGTGCATATTTAAATGGAGCAACGGAAGAAGACAACAGAACTGTAAATCCCTGTGGGCTATTGCTGAGTCATCAAGGAGTCTCGAAGGCATCCAAGCCTATTTCAGTGCAAATACTTCGCATTCTTCAAAGCTACAAGAAGAAAGCAGTTTTCACAGCAATATGCCCAAGACTGAGTCTATGCAATATATGTGTTTTTGATCTCCGCTTCATGAAAACGTCACCTGATGGTACCGTTAAGTACAAATTGGACCAAGGATCTGCCTCAAAGAAAAGGCTGATCATCATCAGTTTCACTTGAGCCAATGTGTAATCAGCCTTTGCCCACATGCTCCTCAAAGTTCAAAGATCTCCAGGATCTTTTAAAAATATAATACGCCCTAACCATCACAAGTTTTATGACACTTCACCACAATAGTAATGTGTTGTGCTATGAAAAATAACTTTCACCACAATAGTAATGTGTTGTGCTATGAAAAATAACTTTCACCACAATAGTAATGTGTTGTGCTATGAAAATAACTTTCACCACAATAGTAATGTGTTGTGCTATGAAAATAACTTTCACCCCAAATAGTAATGTGTTGTGGTGTGAAAAATAACTTTCACCACAATAGTAATGTGTTGTGTTGTGGACAATAACTTTCACCACAATAGTAATGTGTTGTGTTGTGGAAATAACTTTCACCACAATAGTAATGTGTTGTGTTGTGGACAATAACTTCACCACTTTGGACAATAACTTTCACCACAATAGTAATGTGTTGTGTTGTGGACAATAACTTTCACCACTGTAATGTGTTGTGCTGTGGACAATAACTTTCACCACCATTCTTTTCTATACTTGCTCAGTATTCTAATTGTTTATCATCACTCCTTCTTTTGATTTCATTTTTAATTTTCTTAATCAATCCACTCATCCTCTTTATTTCGTGTTGTTTTTGTTTTTGTTGTGTTTTTTTTTTTTCTTCTTCCTCTTTTTTTCTTCCTCTTCTTCTTTTCTTCTTCTTCTTCTTCTTCTTTCTTCTCCTTCTTCTTCTTCTTCTTCTTCTTCTTCTTCTTCTTCTTCTTCTTCTTCTTCTTCTCTTTTCTGTTTATTTTTTCTTCTTCTTATCCACCTCTTCTTCGTCTTGTTCCCCTCTCCACCCTCCTCCTCCTCCTTATTATTTTCTATTACTACTACTACTACTACTACTACTACTACTACTACTACTACTACTACTGCTACTACCACTACTAACTACTACTGCTACCACTATTCCTACTGCTGCTACCACTATTCCTACTGCTGCTACTACTACTACTAATGCTACTACTACCACTATTCCTATTACTGCTACTGCTACTATTCCTACTGCTACTGCTACCACTTCCTACTGGTACTGCTACTAATGCTACTAATATTATCACCACTTTTTCATGTCGTTTCCCCTTTAGCTGACCCGACTTTGTCTTTATTTATATTTTGATAAAATTATAAAATTGCATGCCATTGTTCTAAGAAGACTTGAACAGCCATTTAATATGTATAATTTCACAATAATACATGTCCAATGATTTAATAAGTTCTACAGTCAACGTGCCAGAAACTAATTTCTCTGTGGAAAGAGAGTGGCAATCTGTTTAATATTATTTGTATGTATGAACTCAAAACATAGTGCTAAAAATGCGTAATTGAATTTCAGCTTTTCAAAATATGCCTAGGTCCGTTTCTACAAATTATAACTTTTCTGTTACACTTTTATCTATTTTAGGTTTATAAACATACGTGCACAATTGTTGTCAATTGACTATTAAAATTTGAAATAAATTTACCGACTTTGAGAGCAGAAATTCAGTCTTTTTTTACTCTCTTGTAAAGATGTAAAAAATTAGATACGCAAAAAAATGCACAGGCACGACGATATTTTCAAGGGGAGTGCCGTTAACTGCAAAACGGCGCATGCTACTTAGGTTTTGTGGAGCAGTGAAGACAGCGTTGTTTTATAACTTGGGAGTTTCGTTGCTTGTAGCTTTGTTCCACTTTTTATTTACTTATTTTATTCGCTTCCTGGGAAGAAAAGTTACTCAGCAAAAAGTTGTTGCTTGCTTACCTATGCTGCATGCATCGTTTTGTGGTTAATAAAGCAACTGGTATATGATTGCCTAACTTGTTTGAAACACATGAATGGATGAGTTATGACAAGTTGATGAATTTATTTTTTTATTTTTTTTTTTTAAATTCTTTTAAATTATTTTAAAAAAATAAAAAATTTCATGTATATTGTTTCACCATACTATCGATTTACTCACCTTAGCATCTTTATACATTTCTCCCAAAATCTATACATTTAATGATTAACTTAAGTTACATTTGTTTTTAATTTAAATGCATTAATGTATTCTTTGATTTTTTTAAACGGAAATTGTGATAACACAAGTATAATTTCCTTCTTTTTTTTAAAAGATCAATAAAGAGGATTGAATTGAATTAAATATACATTATAGGCTTTTTTTCTATTTCTCAGAAAAACGCCTTGCATCAGTTAAGTTCACTTATAAACCACTCGAGGGTGCCAACGCCAACTTTTCCAGTACCGCCAGCAGCACGACTTCTTCTTTGTTCTGACAGGAAGTGGTTACAGGTCTTTACATTATACAACGATAAAAAAAGAATAAAACTGCAGTAGGCCAACAAGTAATGAAGAGGAATGTGAAACAGTCGCAAGGCCTAACACTAACAGAGAGAAAACGGCACAGAACAGAGACATTTCCGGGTGCCTCCCCTCCCTTCAACACCAACAAATCTTTCATTGCTATTTCATATTATTCCTCTTCATACATTGCCGATTCATACATTGCCGATTCATACATTGCCGATTCATACATTGCAGACAGTGTCATGCAGTCGGCTGTGTGTCACTGTGTGTTCTCACTGTGATAGCTGCCACACACTCTTTCTCTTTTCCACAAGTCTTTCATTGTTATTGTATTTTGTATCATGAGTGACATTTTTTGGTTTTTTCTTCCAGTCTTTCTTCTCCAATCCTTGCTTGCATATTTTTGTGTACAATTTCTTTTTACAGCAGGGCTTATATTGAATTTAAGAGTATCTAGATGGAGAATATAAAATATGCAATTGTAGTGTCATGTAAGGGTAAGCTTTGTCACAAGTGTACTGTCATTGGAACTATATCACACAATAACCAGCTACGTGTGTGTCGTGTGAATTTTACAAGTCTTCTCTGTCTAATGTCATGTGGATCACAAATGTAGTACACATGTCATGTGGATCTAAATGTAGCACACATGTCATGTGGATCACAAATGTAGTACACATGTCATGGGGATTACAAATATAGTACACATGTCATGTGGATGTGTACACATGTCATGTGGATTACAAATGTACACATGTGAATGTGGACAAATGTAGTACACATGTCATGTGGATTACAAATGTAGTACACATGTCATGGGATTACAAATGCAGTACACATGTCATGTGGATTACAAATATAGTACACATGTCATGTGGATCACAAATGTAGTACACATGTCATGGGGATTACAAATGTAGTACACATGTCATGGGATTACAAATGTAGTACACATGTCATGGGGATTACAAATGTAGTACACATGTCATGGGGATTACAAATGTAGTACACATGTCATGGGGATCACAAATGTAGTACACATGTCATAGGGATTACAAATGTAGTACACATGTCATGGGGATTACAAATGTAGTACACATGTCATGGGGATTACAAATGTAGTACACATGTCATGGGGATTACAAATGTAGTACACATGTCATGGGGATCATAAATATAGTACACATGTCATGGGGATTACAAATGTAGTACACATGTCATAGGGATTACAAATGTAGTCCACATGTCATGGGGATCATGAATGTAGTACACATGTCATGGGAATTACAAATGTAGTACACATGTCATGGGGATCATGAATGTAGTACACATGTCATGGGAATTACAAATGTAGTACACATGTCATGTGGATTACAAATGTAGTACACATGTCATGGGGATCATGAATGTAGTGTCTTTGTACCAGGGAAACACTATACAACTTTTCACTCTTTGTTGAATTCGTTGATGACAGTAAATTTGTTTTTATTATTTAAAGATTTTACAAAAATTGAAGACGGCCAGCTTACTTATCTTATGCGCAAAATCATGTTCCAAGGTGGGAAAATGTCCATGCTTTGATTTGTTTGTTTGGTGATACTGTTGTGTGTTATACTTTGGTACAAGTCTTGTTAACCTCAGTTTCTAGTCATTCCATTATAAAATGTCATTAGTAATCTACATTCACGTTATTTCTCTATTTTGCAAAGCCGAGTGTGTAAAAATGGAAGAGGACATCGCTACTAACTACTATTACTACTATTAGAGATAGAATCAAGTAAAAAGTAAAGTTTCCAGTGGTCTGCTCCTGGACAGGAGGCTAGTCTGGCAGATTTTTTACTCCCAAGTTAGCGCTTGTACCCATTTGCACCTGGGTCGAGTGGTGGAAATGTTGGGACATGTCAGACCTAGCTTTGCTTTGCTAGGATTAGAACCCATGACCTTATGATCCCAAGTCCAGCAACCTAATCACCAGTTGAAAGAAGTGTTTGCTGTCACAGATAGATCAGTGACGGTTTTTAGTCATTTGAAGGATATACAGTAGGAGTCAGATTCAATGAGGTCGTTGGGACTGGAGCTAGGTTCTCATCATATTGAAATCTTTCGTTGAATGCAAAGTCAACAAGGAACTTCCCATTTCAACAGCATCGATTATGTTTTGTTTAATTTCAAAGGAAAGGCATTATCGCATTGTAGGTTTTGATGTAGAGGTAGATGCCATTTCGATAAATCAGAATAAAAGTGACGGCATTGCGAGGTGTGAACGATAGCACAGCATAGAGAAGAAAATGAGCAACAAAAAGAAAAGCTGTAGATTAATTAGCCTAACAACTAAGCCTTTATCATCGTGCCAGTCACTGAAAGTAAAATCATTTTGATTGGTCCAGTGCTTTTCCCCACTAGCCAATCTTTCACTCACTCACACCAACGATACTACAGTAGAACTAAGAACAATTGAAGTCGTATCTCTGTTCACACTACTCAGTCTAGCCTGGCTGTTAATGTTAACAATTAAAATGTCACCCGCCTCGCATCACAAACACACACACGCACACAATACAGCGTCAATCAGTCGATCAATGGATGACTTGAGCATTTAGGTTGCTTCTCGCTGGTTGGTAAAAATGTTTCACAAAGTGAATCTAGTGAGAAATCATTTCACTGCCTTTACCGACTGCCATGATCTTGTTGTAGGCTATATTATTACTCAAGTTAAGTCCTCGTTGAATGTGTCGTGTTTTTACAAAGAGAATGAATGGGGGAAGAAGGGGCTTTCTATTGACCTCGTACTACTCGTAGCCGACATTTCATTGAATGTGGTTCCCACTGTAGTACTATGATAGAGACACAGGGAAAGTTAGTATAAGATGTCTGAGAACGAATCAGGTTTTTTGTTTAAAAATTGCTCCATACGTGGATGGTGGCTGAGGCACTGATGGTAATTGATATCATTGTATCCAATTTATTTTTGTCTTATGATGCATGAGTGTTGGGTTATTTATTTGTCCGCGTCTGATGAACATTGGCTAGTGACACGTTTTTTAAGAAATATTTTCACTATTAAACCCTGTTGATGTTGACTTGCACTTATAGTTAAAAGTTTTAAATGACAGCCTTTATAGATCCAGGTAAAAAGTTATGAGTGGCTTGTTCGTAATCTGCCTTAATCATTTGTTCACTTGACACCTGTGCAATAAAATGGCATATATATGATATAATTTATTATTATGATTACGTGTTTTGTAAATGACAAATGAAAGAATTCAATAACGAAATGAAGCGAGTGCATTGTTCTTTTATTTACGTATGTGTGTATATGGACAGAAGAAAAAAAACATGTCAAACGTTGGCACAAATCAACACATTGAAGAAAAAAACCCAAGTCAAAATTTTCTATCTGTCCCATGGCGGAGGCCGTTGGGCGCTACCGATGACCAAATAACCAGTCTTCTCCACTACTTCCTGTCCTCTGCCCGTCTCATCAGCTCACTTAGCTTTAGTCCATTCAGTGATATTGTCCCCCCACTTCTTCTTTTGTCTGCCTCTTCTCCTGCCTCCTCTGACAGTTCCTTGAAGCACGGTTATTGGAAGCCCTCCTTCTCTCACCGAGTGTCCAAACCATTTCATGTTGCGCCTTTTGACAGTGGTGAGGAGGTCTTCGTAAGGACCAATGGTTTGTCTTATTCTGTCTTTCTGGATTATGGATTCCCAATCTTAACACTTAATTTTGGAACAAGTTACCACAACATAGAGAGTTTGTGCTTCAATAAACCGAACACTCAACTGTTCGTGATAGTCTAACCAGTCCGCTGAAGGTGTATTAAAGCCACCAACGCGTCTTTCCTAACACTACTTCAGCTAGGGATGAACTAAGCCTACATTACTATAAGTTATGAAGCCTTTCGCTGATACACGTGTCACTTTGATCGGTGATTCGATAATACAGATGTCTTGATGATCAAGACAATAATCCGGACAAATTACTCGGAACGAAGTTGTTCCGACTACTGAGACGTCACTGTACGTACATAAAACATGTATTATGAAACTTTGCTGTTGCATAGTAAATCATTTTGAAGGATGTGATCGTCAAAAGGCTTGTAACCCTTCAATATCCGCTACTTCTATTACAAAGGCGTGAGAGCTGGGAACAGTCTTTATCCACTTAAGATACCGAAGAAATTGCATTTGACCCCTTTGTCTTATACATGCTTTCACTATTTTCAGTACATAAGACCATTATCGTTGTCATTGATAGCAAACATTTCATGAAATCTCAGCACATTACACTCACGTCTTCCTGATTGAAAAGAAAACCAGAATTCTAAAAGAAAATACACATGTATATATAATATATATATGAAGATTCATTTCATTATTATGCTTCAATCACATGCATAAAAGTTACCAGTAATAAACTTGGTAATCTTTTTTAAAAACCAAGAAAACAAATGGTACAATAAGATTCTTCTATGAAAGTTGTCAGGCGAGTTAAAGGAAAATTCAACTTAAGATGGGGGCACCTGGACTGGTGAGTTTTGGACCAAAAGGTTGATTTTCTGTTCTTTCAATATTCAGGTAGAACGATCATTTATCTACAAGTTCATGACAGAAAAAGGTCCATATGACGTATAATTTTTTTTTACAAAATATTTTGTAGGCGAGGATAGGTAAAAACAATCAAAATTTTGACATAAACTATCCTAACACTGACATACAAAAAAAACCTATATATTGATTATTAGCGGTTAATCGCCAAATGTGGTAACACACGACTTGACCAAATTTTGCCGCCACCGATGAACGCGTCTCCCATCGCTGTGTGATATAAGAGGCATTGCGCGTCAGTCGTGTATGTAAATACGCGCACAAGCATAGGATAAAGAGGAAAAAAACAAAAAACAAAAAACGGGTCATTTTGACGTCTGTTTTCACAACAGTATACATCTAAACCTAGATTTATAATCCTATTTATATAAGTAACAATGCCAGAGGCTGTCAAAAGAGTAAGGCGGCTGCTGCAACAAGGAAACCCGTCTGAAGCGTTTGTTTTGTGTTATTTTTATTTTATTTTTTTACATGCATTTTTCTCGAAGTGTAGTTTTTCCACACTAAAATTCTATCTCCTCCGCTATTTACCGAATGATTTGTATTATATTTGCACACAGGTTCCTCTTGTCAATGTTAATAGAATGATGTTGTTTTGTTTTTAATATATTGAAACTTTTGAGAAATTTTTTTTGTAATAAAAACGCTGTTTTTGTTCATTCATGATATATAATATTTTCAAAAATTCATTTTAAAAAAACTATCCAAAATATCGAAAAAAACCTGAAGTCACTCTGGATATTGAATGGAAAAGACGATCTGCACAGGTTTTGAATGATTTTAAAATGAGCACATGGATGTGTGACTGACATTATTGTTTCTCTCAAACCTGCATCTTACTTCACCCCAGGTTGTACCAGCAGTACAGAATTTCACATGACTGCCTCAAATTTGTCACTGGGCTTTGGTTGTTTAATTGGAATCTACTCGATCCACCATATGCAGTGATCTCTGGGTGAATTAAGACGAAACAGCAAGATTATAGGATAAGTAAAAAGGGTGATGGGAAAGAAGTAAGATCTACCAGCACCACCCTCCAACCTCCCACTGTAACTGGGCAATGCATGCACACGCACACATGTACACAACCTACAGCCATTCACAGTCACATTATAAACAAAAGATGCTAAGATTTAAACAAATATGAAAAGCTGTTATTAAAAAGTTTAAATGCATTATATAAATACATCCAAATAATATATATATATATATCTGTCAAGCATAATATTGCATGATAAGTGACATAACATTGGAATGTGTTTTGATTGTAAACACATGGATACGTATGATATATGCTGAAGCTCTTTACATGATTTTGTCAATCAAAGGAACCTGCGTTTTCCTCTTAGTCTTTTTTCTTCTTCTTCTTTTCTTTAAATCCTGATGAAATTCCTCTAATCTCATGTCACTGACATTTGAACAATTTTTTAACAAGGGAATGACAAAGAAAGTGGATCACTGAGAGATGTCTTTTAAAAAAACCAAACCAAAAACATAACATTTGCTCGAGAGGAAATAAGGAGACTTAAACCCTACCATAGATCGTCCTTGAAAAACATATTTTCATCAGGATGGAGTTTAGAAGTATGAGATAATGAGTACATTTTTTCCTGATTATAAATATACATATATACATACTTTCAGAGTGCATATTATTACTATTAGGTTTGCTAAAATAAAACATTCTCATTTGGCTTTAAGTAATTAATTGTAAACAAGGTATAAAAAAAATAATCATAGTGGATATCACAGGTAAAAAATATGTAGTAAAATAAGATCTTACTCAATACACAATGTTTTTATTCCTCTAAAGCATGTATTATGAAAGATACAATCAATATGTTATAATCTCTTCACATCAATGGCACAGCACCAAAGTCTTATCTATGCAGGTCAAGGTACATGTTGTATTATTTCAACAATGC
Organism: Doris montereyensis; assembly: GCA_037039925.1. Taxonomy (NCBI): domain Eukaryota; kingdom Metazoa; phylum Mollusca; class Gastropoda; order Nudibranchia; family Dorididae; genus Doris; species Doris montereyensis. The sequence continues at coordinate 141,798 of JAXRKP010000416.1, forward strand.
CATTGTGCGGCATAATAATAACAATATATTTGGCAGTAAAAGAAGACAATTTGATAAAAAAGCAGTGATAAATCGTCCGCTAAGGATTATATTATTGTCCTAATTAGACATAAACCAATTTTGAGAAAAAGAAGGCTCTAAAATTTCTCAGCTGGAAAGAAGACCTAGAGTTAGGAAAAACACCACGGGATATTTATCATAGTTTATGACAAACGTAGGCCCTATTTGGTTATTATAATGGGTTGTGAGACAGGACGATTAACAACTAACTTTTGTAATGATGGTAACTCCAAAATCATTAAATGTGTAATTAAGACAAAAAAAACTTTCAGCTGACGAAATATTGCTTCCATGAGGTAGTGGAAAGTGAAAGACTTGCTATCTGGGGACTTGTGCATCAGAGAAAAAAGTTGTTTTCTCACATAATTATTGAACACCTAATGATTGACAATCTTATTTCTTCTTCCATTCGACCTTGCCCCGAACGTCAAATCTCTCGTAAGGTATAAATCAGATTCTTCACCTTGTGTCCTTTTGTTTTACTCTATTTTATTTATTCAATGTTGCTTTTCAACTTCTCTTTGACTTCTGTTTTCTCTACAAATACAATTGTCCATTTCTTTTCTTGAGTTCCTTTCTTGTATTACCCTCGTAGAACACAAACAAGCTGTAAAATCAAGGCAAATGTGAAATTTTGAAATACAAAGTAAATTGAACTTCTTCAAATCCTATATATATATATATATATATACAACAAGGCATTAAAAAACAAAAACAAATTGAAAGCAAAACTCTAAAGGATATGAGTTGATTTTTTTTTCTTCGGATAGGTAACTTTACATTACATTACTGTCAATCAAAGTAGAAAACAGTGCGATTTTGGTTGGGATCGGGTCCTGAGGCGTAGACGATGAAAATAGGGGCCGGCAGGGCATTCACAGTGCTATAGACGGCGCACTGTTTGAATTGGCACGGCGCCACCAGCCAAGCGTAGCGAATGGCCATAGGATTTCTACCACAGCGGTGTATGTCGAGGGTGACGCTGGTGGTGGTGGTGCTGATGATTGAAGCGGGCATCCACACGGAGACGGTGTTTGGTCCAAGGTTGCACAACACCTATGGGGGGGAGGAGGAGAAAAAGATGGGATAAAGTATGAGGCATTGTAGTTGAACTGTAGTGTTGTGAGCTGTTATGATCATGAGGACACTGGTTCAAGCCCCACGGCTGGCACAGGTGTTGGTGTTTTTTGTCTCACAACGTTGTACTCTTAGGAAAGCTACTTCACTCTACCTTCCTCATTTGACTCAGGTGTGAATGAGTACCCAGCTAGAGGTAGAGAAAGATCTTGTCAGGGTATTAGTAGTAGTAGTACAAACAGCCTAACAGTAACAGGCTTGTGTACTGCATGCTCCCCTGGGAGTTGAGAAGAATTTGAATGAAATGGCCTGCTGGGGGATAAATGATGTAGAGTCAATGAACCGGCAGTTGTGCGGGGATACAGACTTTAAATCCATCTTCATCTTTATCTTTAAGTAGTAAACAATACCCCATTGTTTTCATCCATGACTGACATGCAATGTCACAGTTTAAAGCCGAGCAGAAACAGATTTGTAGACTTCAATATCTGTGCCCCTATCTTAACGTCAATATACTGCTCGGTCCCCATCATGTGAAACAGTGTACCGGTACAATAGATGAACAAAAAGCGAAATTTAAAGAAGACCAGTCCATTAGACCATTGCCTAATCACAATGAAGGTAAATCGCTTTGTATAGCATCCAGATTGATGCTATCACTCCCATCGGCTCACTCCATGGTGGCACCATACATTCAATTCGTTGTAGGCTTTACTGTCTTTTCTCTCTCTGTCAGTCTGTCTCTTTCACTGTGGTCGATCCATTCTAAAGGGCTTATAATTATAATGGGTGTCGGCTCAATTCCATGAAACACATGCATGTTAATATCTGACACTTCCACAGACTTTTTAAAAAAAGGAGGAGAAACCCTCCCCCCCCCCCCCCCCCAGAAGAAAACAACACAAACAAAGCCACAAAACCAAGACCGCAATTGTACCAAACTCGAGCTGAGCGAAGGCTAATCAGGAGTAAAGATGATTTTTCTAGGCATATGGCCTAATGTTTAAGTTTGCCATTCGATCGCTTTCCACACCAACGATATTTTCACCGAGTCTGAATAGTAGACCTAGCAGCTACCCCATTGTGCTGCTACGTCTACGACAGGAGCGTCAGGAAAAATCTGACCAGACTGGGGATTTTGATTTGATTTGATATACCCACATCCACAACTAAGGTGATCTCAGGGGTTTTGGTAGGATTTATAATTTTGCCCAGACTGCCCTATAAACAGCCAAGGTATCTTTAACGTGCTCAGAGTGTTGTGATCTGCACACGGGACCTCCTTTTTATCAACTCACCTCAAATCCCAAACTGTTTTTCACTACCAACGTCTCACTCCTAACACCGCAACTAACCTCAAACCCAAAACTGTTTTTCACTATCAACGTCTCACTCCTGACATCGCAACTAACCTCAAACCCAAAACTGTTTTTCACTACCAACGTCTCACTCCTAACACCGCAACTCACCTCAAATCCCAAACTGTTTTTCAATACCAATACCAAATCCTGACAAACTGTTTCAATCCAAAAACTGTTTTTCAATACCAACGTCTCACTCTGACATCGCAACTAACCTCAAATCCAAAACTGTTTTTCACTACCAAAGTCCATCGAGACCCGTAGTCGACAAAAAGCTCAGACGGGAGGCTACATAGGCTCCGACAGGAAGTGGACCCTGGAAAACTTCGCTGATGTTGTATGCGATGGCAAAGCCGGCTAGGGACAGCCTGTAAGCCACGTCTCGTTTATCTCTTATGTGGACCCTGTAAATGAAAAGACACACACACATACACAAAACATCGATGATGTCTCGTTTTCTCACTGTGTGTATATATAATATGTATATCATATCATAAGTGAAACTGTCTAAACATGTAAGTCCATGTCAGGTAATTTTTCAGGAAAAGCAGAAAATGTAATAGATCATCGAATAGGGCTGTGCAAACACTGTGTTGTACTTTTTCGATTTCATTTCAATAAGTATTCTAGTCTGTACAATGTAGTAAAGGAAAGAAATAATCAGTTGTGCACAACATGGACATACACGATTAGGGTTGAACTTTAAAAAATTTAAACAACTAAGCCCCCTCCTTGAAAGGTAAGAATTCCTGACACGGGAAGAAAAACAGAAATCTGTGTTTAGATCATGTACATAACTGAAACCTTTCTATTGGATCAAGGTGTCCAATATTTATTTTAAAAACAAACAAAAAAGCCTGCAATTGATCATTTAAAGGACACATCTCTTATCCCATATATGGAAAAACTTGGGAGTTTAGACAGTTTTACCGATGACAAAATAAGGCTATGGTCAGCTATTACCAAATCAAATGTGAAAACAGTACTTTTATATGGAGCATAATCATTGGAGTGAGAATGAACAAAATAACAGCCAAAAATCTTCAAACCACGGTAAACAAATGTCCAAGAAACACATTGAGCTTCCATTTTTGTCTTCTTTAGTGCCGTCTGTATTTAGTGTGTGTTGTCTGTATCGAAAGGTGTGTGTTGTCTGTATGGTAATCGAAAGGTGTGTGTTGTCTGTATGGTAATGGAAAGGTGTGTGCCGTTTGTATGGTAATCGAAAGGTGTGTGCTGTTTGTATGGTAATCGAAAGGTGTGTGCTGTCTGTATGGTAACCGAAAGGTGTGTGCTGTCTGTGTGGCAACCGAAAGGTGTGTGCTGTCCTTATGGTAACCGAAAGGTGTGTGTTGTCCTTATCGCAAAGGTGTGCGCTGTCCTTATGACAACCGAAAGGTGTGTGCTGTCTGTATGGTATGGCAACTGAAAGGTGTGTGTTGTCCTTATGGCAACCGAAAGGTGTGTGCTGTCCGTATGTCCTTATGGCAACCGAAAGGTGTGTTGTCTGTATAACCGAAAGGTGTGTGTTGTCCGTATGACAACTGAAAGGTGTGTGCTGTCCGATATGGCAACCGAAAGGTGTGTGCTGTCCTTATGGCAACTGAAAGGTGTGCGCTGTCCTTATGACAATCAAATGGTGTGTGTTGTCCGTATGGCAACTGAAAGGTGTGTGCTGTCCGTATGGCAACCGAAAGGTGTGTGCTGTCCTTATGGCAACCGAAAGGTGTGTGCTGTCCTTATGACAACTGAAATGGTGTGTGCTGTCCGTATGGCAACTGAAAGGTGTGTGCTGTCCTTATGGCAACCGAAAGGTGTGTGCTGTCCGTATGGCAACCGAAAGGTGTGTGCTGTCCGTATGACAACTGAAAGGCTGTCTGTATGGCAACAACCGAAAGGTGTGTGCTGTTCATATGGCAACTGAAAGGTGTGTGCTGTCCGTATGACAACCGAAAGGTGTGCAACTGCTGTCCTTATGACAACTGAAAGGTGTGCTGCTGTGTATGACAACTGAAAGGTGTGTGCTGTCCGTGGCATGGGAACTGAAAACTGAAAGGTGTGCTGTCCATGGCAACTGAATGGTGTATGACAACTGAAAGGTGTGTGCTGTCGTATGGCAACCTGAAAGGTGTGTGCTGTCCGTATGGCAACTGAAAGGTGTGTGCTGTCCGTATGGCAACCGAAAGAAAGGTATGTGCTGTCCGTATGGCAACTGAAAGGGTGTGTGCTGTCCGTATGACAACTGAAAGGTGTGTGCTGTCCGTGCAACTGAAAGGTGTGTGCCGTATGACAACCGAAAGGTGTGTGCTGTCCGTATGGCAACTGAAAGGTGTGTGCTGTCCGTATGGCAACTGGTAAAAGGTGTGTGCTGTCCTGTATGACAACTGAAAGGTGTGTGCTGTCCGTATGAGCAACCGAAAGGTGTGTGCTGTCCGTATGGCAACCGAAAGGTGTGTGCTGTCCGTATGGCAACCGAAAGGTGTGTGCTGTCCGTATGACAACCGAAAAAGGTGCCGAATGTGCTGTCCGTATGGCAACTGAAATGTGTGTGCTGGTATGCAACCGAAAGGTGTGTGCTGTCCGTATGACAACCGAAAGGTGTGTGCTGTCCGTATGGCAACCGAAAGGTGTGTGCTGTCCGTATGGCAACTGAAAGGTGTGTGCCGTCCTTATGACAACTGAAAGGTGTGTGCTGTTCGTATGGCAACCGAAAGGTGTGTGCTGTCCGTATGGCAACCGAAAGGTGTGTGCTGTCCGTATGGAACCTGAAAGTGTGTGCTGTCCGTATGGGAACGTGTGGTGTGAATGTGTGCTGTCCGTATATGGCTGTCCGTAGGGTAACTGAAAGGCGTGTGCTGTCCGTATGACAACCGAAAGGTGTTATGCTGTCCGTATGGCAACTGAAAGGTGTCTGTGCGATGTCCTTATGACAACCGGAAGGCATGTGCTGTCGAATGACAACCGAAAGGTGTGTGCTGTCGTATGACAACCGAAAGGTGTGTGCTGTCCGTATGGCAACCGAAGGTTTGTGTCCTTATGACAACAAACCCAAAGGCATGTGTGCTGTCCGTATGGCAACCGAAAGGTGTGTGCTGTCCGTATGGCAACCGAAAGGTGTGTGCTGTCCCTTATGGCAACCGAAAGGTGTGTGCTGTCCGTAGATGTGTGCTGTGTATGGCAACTGAAAGGTGTGTGCTGTCCGTATGGCAACCTGAAAGGTGTGTGCTGTCCGTATGGCAACTGAAAGGTGTGTGCTGTCCATATGACAACCGAAAGGTGTGTGCTGTCCGTATGACAACTGAAATGTGTGTGCTGTGTGGCAACCGAAAGGTGTGTGCTGTCCTTATGACAACCGAAAGGTGTGTGCTGTCTGTATGACAACCGAAAGGTGTGTGCTGTCCATATGACAACCGAAAGGTGTGTGCTGTCCGTATGGCAACTGAAAGGTGTGTGCTGTCCTTATGACAACCAAATGGTGTGTGCTGTTCATATGGCAACCGAAGGTGTGTGCTGTCTGTATGGCAACCGAAAGATGTGTGCTGTCCGTATGGCAACTGAAAGGTGTGTGTGCTGTCCTTATGGAAACAAAGGTGTGTGCTGTCCGTATGGCAACCGACCGAAAGCAAAAGGTGTGTGCTGTCCGTATGGCAACTGAAAGGTGTGTGCTGTCCGTATGGCAACTGAAAGGTGTGTGCTGTCCGTATGGCAACTGAAAGATGTGCTGTCTGTCCGTATGGCAACTGAAAAGGCGTGTGCTGTCCGTAACAACCGAAAGGTGTGTGCTGTCCGTATGACAACTGAAAGGTGTGTGCTGTCCCGTATGACAACCGAAAGGTGTGTGCTGTCCGTATGACAACTGAAAGGTGTGTGCTGTCCGTATGGCAACCGAAAGGTGTGTGCTGTCCGTATGACAACCGAAAGGTGTGTGCTGTCCGTATGGCAACTGAAAGGTGTGTGCTGTCCGTATGGCAACCAACCGAAACTGAAAGGTGTGTGCTGTCCGTATGACAACCGAAAGGGTGTGCTGTCCGTATGGCAACCGAAAGTGTGTGCTGTCCGTATGGCAACCGAAAGGTGTGTGCTGTATGACAACCGAAAGGTGTGTGCTGTCATATGACAACCACAAGGTGTGTGCTGTTCATATGACAACCGAAAGGTGTGTGCTGTCCGTATGGGAACTGAAAGATGTGTGCTGTCCTTATGGACAACTGAAAGGTGTGTGCTGTCCGTATGGCAACCGAAAGGTGTGTGCTGTGAAAGGTGTGTGCTGTCCGTATGGCAACTGAAAGGTGTGTGCTGTCCGTATGGCAACCGAAAGGTGTGTGCTGTTCGTATGGCAACTGAAAGGTGTGTGCTGTCCGTATGGACAACTGAAAGGTGTGTGCTGTCCGTATGGACAACCGAAAGGTGTGTGCTGTCCGTATGGCAACTGAAAATGTGTGTGCTGTCCTTATGACAACCGAAAGGTGTGTGCTGTCCGTATGGCAACTGAAAGGTGTGTGCTGTCCGTATGACAACCGAAAGGTGTGTGCTGTCCGTATGGCAACTGAAAGGTGTGTGCTGTCCGTATGACAACCGAAAGGGTGTGTGCTGTCTGTATGACAACCGAAAGGTGTGTGCTGTCCGTATGGCAACCGAAAGGTGTGTGCTGTCCATATGGGAACCGAAAGATGTGTGCTGTCCGTATGGACAACTGAAAGGTGGTGTGCTGTCCTGTATGGAACTGAAAGGTGTGTGCTGTCCGTATGGCAACTGAAAGGTGTGTGCTGTCCGTATGGCAACCGAAAGGTGTGTGCTGTCCGTATGGCAACCGAAAGGTGTGTGCTGTCCTTATGACAACCGAAAGGTGTGTGCTGTCCGTATGGCAACTGAAAGGTGTGTGCTGTCCGTATGGCAACTGAAAGGTGTGTGCTGTCCGTATGGCAACTGAAATGTGTGTGCTGTCCGTATGACAACTGAAAGGTGTGTGCTGTCCGTATGACAACCGAAAGGTGTGTGCTGTCCGTATGGCATGAAAGGTGTGTGCCGTCCTTATGACAACCAAATGGTGTGTGCTGTTCATATGGCAACCGAAAGGTGTGTGCTGTCTGTATGACAACCGAAAGGTGTGTGCTGTCCGTATGGGAACCGAAAGGTGTGTGCTGTCCGTATGGAAACCGAAAGGTGTGTGTGCTGTCCGTATGACAACTGAAAGGTGTGTGCTGTCCGTATGGCAACTGAAAGGTGTGTGCTGTCCGTATGGCAACTGAAAGGTGTGTGCTGTCCGTATGGCAACCGAAAGGTGTGTGCTGTCCGTATGGCAACTGAAATGTGTGCGCTGTCCGTATGACAACCGAAAGATGTGTGCTGTCCGTATGACAACCGAAAGGTGTGTGCTGTTCATATGGCAACCGAAAGGTGTGTGCTGTCCTGTATGACAACCGAAAGGCATGTGCTGTCCGAATGACAAGAAAGGTGTGTGTTGTCTGTATGACAACCGAAAGGTGTGTGCTGTCCGTATGGCAACCGAAAGGTGTGCTGTCCTTATGACAACCACATGGTGTGTGCTGTTCATATGGCAACTGAAAGTGTGCTGTCCATATGGGAACCGAAAGATGTCCGTATGGAAACTGAAAGGTGTGTGCTGTCCGTATGGCAACGGAAAGGTGTGTGCTGTCCGTATGGCAACTGAAAGGTGTGTGCTGTCCATATGGCAACGGAAAAGCTGTCCGTATGGCAACCGAGAGGTGTGCGCTTTCTGTATGGCAACCGAAAGGTGTGTGTCGTCCGTATGGCAACCGAAAGGTGTCGTGCCAGTAATTACAATCTCTCTAGGGAAAGGAATGTAGACTTTCACTATCACCGGGATCACGCTAGATGCAACAGGAGTCGCCCATGTTGCTTAAGTGAGCAAATAGGTTAAATTTTCTCGCCGAAGTGGGGTTCGGCGAACCCATTATTGCTGGGTCACAGTACTCCCACTTGACCATCTAGTCCCTATATGGGCATCCGTTGGCTGGAAACAAATAGCAGTGTTGAGTTGTGGTACAGAACAGGGGAGGGGGCTGTTGAAAGAGAAATGGCTAGAGGACAATGGCGTTGGGTGGGGCATACTTTGAGAAAGCCCTAGACAAGCATCACAAGAAGAACTCTTCCTTGGAACCCACAGAGTAAAAGAATGAGGGGTCGACCTAGTCAGTGGAAACAGTGACAGGTCGCGGGTCTTCTTGGCAAAAAACTGGAAACAAATGCAAGTGATAGACAGCTCTGGAGGGTGACTGTCTGCAACCTATGCCCCCTACGCAATGGACTATGGGTAATATTATACTGTTTGCGACCTATGCCCCATACTCAAGGGACTATGGGTAATATTATACTGTTTGCGACCTATGCCCCATACTCAAGGGACTATGGGTAGTATTATTGTTATATTATTATGGTCCCCTGGAGGTAATTTAGGGTAAGTAAAGTTCCTTCAAAGCTGATAAGGCCCATAGAGCCCGAACGTATCTTAGTTTCTACAGCGTGAAGCAGAACAGGTGACGATAACCACCTCCTGGACATGGCGCTAATCTGATGCGAAGTTTTTACTCGCATTTGCACTTGGGTCGAGAAGGTTAAATACGTGTTAACTTTCCCAAGGACCACAAAGTCACATCTAGGGTTGCTAGGATTTGAACCCAGGACCTTATAGGACTGCTTCCTGAATTTGAAAACGTTGTCAGGCAATGGACTACACACACTTGTGATACCCTTGACATGTCCCTTGCTGCCCGCGAAACACACAATGCTCACCAGCAGTAGATCAGTAAAGACTGAAAACCCTACTGTATTGAAGCTGTTGATTTCTCTCTCTCTCTCTCTCTCTTGATTCTCTCTCTCTCTCTCTCTCTCTCTCTCTCTCTCTCTCTCTCTCTCTCTCTCTCTCTCTCCCTCTCTCTCTCTCTCTCTCTCTCTCTCTCTCTCTCTCTCTCTCTCTCTCTCTCTCTCTCTCTCTCTCTCTCTCTCTCTCTCTCTCTCTCTCTCTCTCTCTCTCTCTCTCTCTCTCTCTCTCTCTCTCTCTCTCTCCATGTCTCTGTCTGTGTCTCTCTCCCTCCCTCCCCCTCTCTCTTTCCCCTTTCTTTCTGTCTCTCTCTCTTTGTCTCTCCCTCCCTCCCTCGCTCACACACACACACACACACACACATGAGTATATACATACATATATATATATATATATATATATATATATATATATATATATATATATATATATATATATATATATATATATCAGATTTAATGAGAACAACTTTACAATACCCTTCTTTCTAACATAATCACCAATTTTTAATGGGTTCTTAATGGATTCAATGGCAGCCCATAAAGACATTGAAACGACATGAAAATAATAGTGATAAGCAGAGTATACATACGGGCCGTATGGCGACTTGAAATCAGACAGGTCCATAGCAGCGCCCATGAATACGTTTAACATCTTGTAATTGGGAACGTAGCCAACGTCAGCTGTTTGATGCCAGCGCACGTCAGGATAGCCGGTAGAAACAGGCGGCCATTCAGCATTGGGCCCTAGCTGTGAGCAGATAACAAGTTTACCATTTCCGTTAAGTGAATCGGATAAAAGTTATATATTATAGGCTTATCAATGAAGGGAAAGACAGCATGGTTGCAACAACTTTCATGACTGTTTTTGTGTGGATTTTGTTTTAATATTCCGGTTTCACGCCTGCACAAGGCAAAAGAAGTAAAAGCAAAAATTCCTTCAAGGCCATAACAACCCACAGAGCCAACTCATCTTAGTTTCTCACCTGCACAAAGCCAAAATAGAAATCCGCCGACGTTTGACCCAAAGACGCATGGCTGAACTTTGCCCTCCAGTCTCTTATCATGGCTGGAAAGGTACAGTTGTAGTGGTCCATTCTCTTTGGTTTGGTATCGTCTTCTCCTGTAATCATGTAATACATTTTTTAAAAACTGTGTTAAGGAAATAAAACGTTCAAAAATCAATTTGCGAGGGAATTATCATTATTTCAATCTAGTATCCATATTGAGGAATGAGAGAAGAATCATAAATTCTCTCGACACGTAGAATATGATAACGGGTAAGATTCAGATTAAAAAAGGATATAAATTTTTATTTTTTGTTTTGCTGACCACCAAAAGGTTTATGAACTCTTCCATAAATAAAAAAAGAAAAAGAAAAAAAGTGAAATGAAGAAAGAAAAGGAAAATTTAAAAAAAAACAATAAACCCAAAACAGCGTCGAAAACCTGTACCCTTTAGTTTCTCGCTGCCCACCGACTAGGTCACGTTGACCGAGTTCAGCGACTAGTCAGAGGCAAGGCATGCTTTACCTGTCGGCAGCCACGTAACCGCTAGTTAAACTACTGTAAAACATTATTTTTTTTGCCATAGTCATTGAACAAATCAGCATAAGTTTGTGATCTACATTTGTGAGTTGAGTGTTTTTCCACTGTGTGAAAAAATGACGAGCAAGACATAATTCATCACTGTACAAGAATAGTTTGAAGTTGGCAAAGAAAAGTAGAAGTTGCTCACGAATGATACGACTTTTAACTTCAAAAATTTGAAAACGGAACTTGAGACACTTGTCAAAATTTCACAAACTTGGCTGAAGACATTTATAAACCTTATCATGAAAAAATTGTCAAGGTTTCATCACAATGAACACAGCCAGATCTGATTTACTATCATGCAAAGTGATATGCCAGTAATTGGAACAAAACATTTCCGCATCCATTTCAACTTTAGATATAATAACAAACAGAAGAAACAGAAAGACCAACATACTTTAGAAAATGGCTAACTGTGCTTTCTTACTCACATCACTCAGAAAAAATGCGTTTTTGGGACTGACTTGAAGCACATGAGCACGCATCACAAATTCTAAATTTTGTACTTCATTTGTAATGCCACGTGCCTTTCTTTCCAGCTTGGCCATGGTTTGATGTGAATTCTCTGTTCCTTGTTCACCCAGTAAGCCAAGCCCAAATTTGTGTTGTCTTATATGTGAAAGGCAATGATGCTCAAGAATATGCTGCTTGGGGAAATTTTGTCTGTACAAACACATGTAATTTTCAATGTCTTTTTGGATGTTTGGAAATAGATGTGCTTTCATTGACCTAGTGTGAGAGATAGATGTGCTTTCAATGGCCTAGTGTGAGAGATAGATGTGCTTTCATTGGCCTAGTGTGAGAGATAGATGTGCTTTCATTGGCCTAGTGTGAGAGATAGATGTGCTTTCATAGGCCTAGTGTGAGAGATAGATGTGCTTTCATTGGCCTAGTGTGAGGGGATAGATGTGTTTTCATTGGCCTAGTGTGAGGGATAGATGCGTGGATTATACTTTGTGCCCTATTCAATTGGTTAAAAATTAACGCTATCATATGTGCTTCGTCTATAATTAGTGGATCTTTTATGCATGCCTTTGTCTGAATGACGATTGTCTGTGTGAGGTGAGTGTAAACTTTCTCTTGGAGATATTTATGGCAGTGGTTTCCTATAAATGATCTGCTATGATATGCCTGTGGTGTGATTCTGTGTGAGGTGAGAATATTGTCAAGGGATGATGCTACTGGACCTGATCTCAAATTAATGTGTGTGTGTTTTATTTCTAAGAATGTATCTTCTGTGTCCTCTACTAGTTTTTTATATTTTGCCACATCATTATCTCTCGCTGAAGAGAAGACAGCCTTGGAAAAAATCAAGCCTTTCTTGTGTTTCATGAGCTTTCTTCTCCAAACCACCGAATTCTCTAAGCATCTGTCCCAATTCAGTGAGATAGACATCCGCCTGACATGCAATTTTGATGTCCATGGAGTGTGCTGCTGATTCTAACAGTCTATGATGTTTTAATACTGTGCCTAAAAGGATGTGTAAGCAGGGGGGTGAAACTCTATCTAATTCAATGTGTAAAAGAGGTGTACGCAAGCAATTGTAGTGTTCTGCAGCCAATTTTTGTCCCCTTTGTGAATATCCATAAATCGACTGTTATGTTTTAGTAAGTCTCTAAGCGTACGCTGTTGGAGAGGGCTCACATAAGCGTTCATATTACGCTTCGGCATCAAACACCACAAACATGGGTAAGTGCCTTGAGGACCAAAAGGCCATAAACTGTACATAAAAAGTCACAGTCCCCATTAAGGAAGACTTTAATGGCCTTGCCTCTCCATGAATGATCTAGAAGCTGTTCAATATCAGCAAGTAGGCATGAGCCTAGAAATCTAGTTATATTTTCATAATTATCTCTAATTATAGGTTAAGTACCTGTAGGGTAAGTTTCAAAGTAAAAAAAACTGAGCCGAAAAGTGGCTTTGTGACTTAATTAGAAAGGAATGAAGTGTAGCAATTTTTGGCGCATTTCGGTAGCAGTGCCGTTCCTTACCCAAGGGACCCATTGGCGCTAGTATTGACTAGCAGACCCTTGTCAGACGGCCGTGTGCCGGCAGGCAATTTATTGCCTGCACCTGACTACAACTAAGAGGTCGGGTTTTGCATTAAAGTTCGACGCTGTGCCAAAAGAACACAATTTTTGTAATTAATTACAATAACAAAAACGATCAATGAATTTTTATCCTTCATTTATGTTTTCTTTAAAAAAAGGAAAGAAAAATTGGGAAAAAAGGAATTAAAACAAAAAAACCACAAGTCATGAAAATAACCACAGCCATAGTATTTTTACCTTGGTACCAGATTGCTCCATAAAATGTGAGTCGAGGAAAGGATGGATCATGGCATTCCACAATACTGAATTATTCTCAGGGCCCCGCAACATGTACTGTTGGTAGATATCGAAATCTGCAAGCTCTCTGAAAACCAGTAACATGACATCAAAGCTGTTATGGCCTATATCACTCATGCTTATTCTGGTTTCTATAGGGTGAAGCGGAAAGGTTGATAATAATAATATATAAGTAACCTCCTGGGAGAGGACACTAGCTGATGCTGGTACCCATTTGCAATTAGGTCCATTGGAGAAATGTGTGTTCATAGCTGCCAACCTTTTCAAATAAAAAAAAACATGCAAACCATCCCACACTTCACCATTTCAAGCCACCCACTTCACTTCACCATTACCAGCCGTCCACACTTCACCATTTCAAGCCACCCACACTTCACCATTTCAAGCCACCACTTCACCATTTCAAGCCACCCACATTTCACCATTTCAAGCCACCCACATTTCACCATTTCACCATTTCAAGCCACCCACACCATTTCACCATTACCAGCCACCCACACTTCACCATTTGAAGCCACCCACACTTCACCATTTCAATTTCACCACCCACACTTCACCATTTCAAGCCACCCACACTTCACCATTTCAAGCCACCCACACTTCACCATTTCAAGCCACCCACACTTCACCATTTCAAGCCGTCCACACTTCACCATTTCAACCATTTCACCATTTCAAGCCACCCCACTTTACCATTTCAAGCCACCCACACTTCACCATTTGAAGCCACCCACACTTCACCATTTCAAGCCACCCACACTTCACCATTTCAATTTCAAGCCACCCACACTTCACCATTTCAAGCCATCCACACTTCACCATTTCAAGCCAAGCTAGAAAAGTCAAAGGTTACAAAATATGAAACAGAAATGCACATGAGAAAATCAAAACGAAAGACTTCTTGTTTTTCCCTGTCAACCATATGATATGTAGTGATCTAAGGGTATATTAAGACAAATCGGAAAAGATGAAAGCACTACGAAACAGTGAAAGGAAAGGAGTAGTACCTACAACCAGCACCTCCCAACCACCCATAAATAAAAGAATTTGTTAGCCCTTATATTTACAAACCTGTCATTGGGTTCAAGGTCTACTTGAGGAACAGGGAATGGCTTGCTTTCAGTTTCCCCACCTTTTTCCTCTGCCAGCCCGCACTCAGCCAAAGCGTCTGTAGATGACCAAGCCTCCACAGGCGTGCCACCCACGTCACTGGAAATGAGGCCGATGGGATAACCTAGCTTCGTGTTCACCGCCTTGCCGTACAGCCAGCACACGGATGAGAAGGAGCGCACAGTCGCTGGTTACAGCCAAGAAAGAAGGATAAATTATGAATTACAAACATATCACAGCTCAAGTGATTGAGTCACTACTCAATACTGGGGTTACGCGGATAGACATGATCGATACTATTTTAACTGTAATACCAACAATAATAAGATGGTGGCTTTTCTTAATTAACAGTCACTTATGGTATAAAAAATTCTTTAAAATGAAAACGATCTTGGGATCATTTAGAGCCTACATGCAAAAACTGGTTACTCTCAGTGGTCTGGTAACGAAGCCTACATGCAAAAACTGGTTTCTCTCAGTGGTCTGGTACATGCAAAAACTGGTTTCTCTCAGTGGTCTGGCTGAAGCCTACATGCAAAAACTGGTTTCTCTCAGTGGCCTGGTAACAAAACCTATGATGCAAAAAGAATGACCAACTCAGAATTATCCATATATAGATCACAATAACCATCGTATGACAACCTTTCCTGTTTTCTATAGAGCTCTACTTTCTATAGAGCCTGACAACCTTTCCTGTTTTCTATAGAGCCCTGCTTTCTATAGAGCCTGACAACCTATCCTGTTTTCTATAGAGCCTGACAACCTTCCTGTTTTCTTAGAGCTCTGCTTTCTATAGAGCCTGACAACCTATCCTGCTTTCTATAGAGCCTGACAACCTTTCCTGTTTTCTATAGAGCCTGACAACCTATCCTGTTTTCTATAGAGCCTGACAACCTTTCCTGTTTTCTATAGAGCTCTGCTTTCTATAGAGCCTGACAACCTTTCCCTATCCTGTTTTCTATAGAGCCTGACAACCTTTCCTGTTTTCTATAGAGCCCTGCTTTCTATAGAGCCTGACAACCTATCCTGCTTTCTATAGAGCCTGACAACCTATCCTGTTTTCTACAACCTATCCTGTTTTCTATAGAGCCTGACAACCTTCCTGTTTTCTATAGAGACAACCTTTCCTGTTTTCTATAGAGCCTGACAACCTTTCCTGCTTTCTGGAGCCTGACAACCTTTCCTGTTTTCTAGGAGCACCTCCTGCAGGACGCTATGCTATTGAATAATTTTACTCCAAAGCTGTTGCTGGTACTCATTTGCACCTGGGCTGAGTGGGAAGCGTCTTTCCCCAGGAACATAACGACTAACCTATCATTGCTAGGATTGAATGGAGGATGAGCTTTACTATCAGCAGCACCACCAACCACACACAACCATAAAAATGCCAGCCAACCAATGGTTCACCAAATTAAAAAAAGAAGAGTCACAACAATGTCAGACACAACCTGACAACTTACTGATGTTAGGTCGACTCCATTTTTTGCCGTAGGAAAGCAAATCGTACTGAGGCGTGGCTGCAGTCTGTCTGGCAACTTCCATGATGCGAATGTCTGGGTATTTGTAGGCATTTGCAATTTCTTCCTTGCCATCGTTCATCTGCATTTAAATGAAACAAAAAAGGCTAGTCTATGGTCTGGGTGATGAAACACATTGCATCACAAAATTTGAAGAAAAAAAGGAAAACATGCTTGTTCTATCTCTAAGTACAAAAAAAAAAAAATACTCATAAACAGGTTTTCAAATTCAATCTATGGGAAAAATTATAGATGTTGGGAACATTTTTATGCTTCAATGATTTGTAATAAAACAAAAAGAGTCACAAAATACACAAAGAAAAAACCAAAAAAAAACAACAAAAAGAGACAAAAATAATCATACTATATGATACATTATAGATAAAAGCTTAAAAAAACATTGAGTGATGTTTCTCCGTTTCTGTTTCTTTTTTATGACAAAAAAAGTATGCTTTCTTGTGCGAAAGGAATAGAATCCATTTGAAGAAATCACTTAGAAAATCATTTCTATCTAAAATTTATATTCTTACAGCATGAAAGTATCACATGCTTGAGGAATAAAATTATGAATGGACAGCAAAAATAAAACCAAAATACTAACTTGTGACGATTTCAGCTTATGCGTTGTTGTTTTTTTTAAACACAACCCAATTATACGTAACTTCACACATAAATATATTATTTACATATATTATATATATGGAAACAATTCTAGGACTTTTGTTTAATCAAATCACCTGTGACAGAGTAAAAACCATGTTAGATTGACCAGAACAGAGCCAGACGTCACCAAAGAGGACGTCGTCCAAGGTCAGAGTGCCCGCATCGGATGCCACAAAGATGGAGACAGGAAATGCAGTCATTATTGGGTCCAGAGTGAAAAACCATTTACCGACGCCCGGGGCCGGTCCTGGTTCTACGGTGGTAGTGTAGTAATACTTTGAGGTAATGGTCGTCACCTGGTGCATGGAGTACAATAAGGAATAGGTCACATAGGAAACACGACTAATCACTCAAAGTTTGAAATCACTGTAAGTGGAGCAAAGTAGTGAGCAACAGCTGTCCAGCCATCTGCTGTGTGTGTTGGCCATATCACACTCAAACAGATCACTTCTGAAGTTTCTTTAATTAAAATTCACGCTGTCCACCATTTGCTGTGATTTCAAGGTGAATTAAGATGAAAAAGCAAAATGAAAGGCTAAGTAAAAGAGTGAGAAAGGAAGAAGTACAACCTGCCAGCAACGCCTGCCAACCGCCCATAAACTACTATATAGAGGACTATAGGAGCTCAAGTAAACTTCATGCTAATAATAATATTTTTTTTGATGTTCTCATTGTTGGCATCCCCAAATTTATGAAAAACATTTCGATATCAAACACAGGGGATAAAAATGTAAAATAGATAAATAAATCTGAAGAAAATATAAAGAATGAAAATCTAAGATGAAGATTGTTTCAATGAAATTTACCATTTCACCCCCACCAGTCTCGGTCTCAGGGTGAATCTAGAGGAAGCGACATGATGAAAGCCACATAAAAGAGTGAAAGAAAAAAGTAGGGCCTTCAAGTGGCACCAGCCAACCACCCAAGATGAAGAAGACATAGAAGAAGAAAAAGAAGAAGAAGAAGAAATTATGTTCCATTAAAATTCACCCGTCCATTGCAGGGTGAATTTAAGAGGAAAAAAGAGGATGAAAGATACCGGTGAGCGCAAGAAAAGAATTAAGACCTATCCGCGAACCGCCCATAAGAGAAGAAAAAACGACAACAAATAAGAAAACAATTTTAAAAACAAACAGCTGCCAGTCAATTGAAAAGCTAGAATTCAGTAAAAAAGCGTCCTTTGAATGAAGACAGTAAGAATCTACAATAACCTACAGAAAACATGATACAAAGGTTACAACATCTACCAAGAATGAAATGATGTGTTTGTTTAATTCAAGATTACCCTGACCACCATATATAATATGCGGTGATCTCATGGTGAATTAAGAGGGAAATAGCAAGATGAAATAAAAATCAAAGTGAAAGAGTGACAGAAAAGAAGTAGAACCTACCACTGTCCAGTAGGACCCACAGAATGCTGAGCCGCATAATTTCATTGGGAAAAAAAAACAATAATAACTCAAAACATTTACCATTGCAATGACGTTTGTCCGATAAACGGGCTAAAGCCGTAAATGTTTGCCCTCTTGGGGGCTTGCTGCAAGACCATGTGATCCTGGAAATATTTGGCAAAGGAGAAGGTGACCGGGTGGCTTGCCTTGGGAACGTCATTCTTGGAGATGTTGGCTGTCAATACCAAAAGAAGGTTGGAGGAAATGACACAGTAGCAATAAATTCCAATCTCAACTTAAAATTCAAAGTACACTACAACCCGAATTCCCCAAACACGAGGTTGGTGAAAATGCCAAAAGTCCCAACCAAGATCCGACAATATTCAACGAAACACTTGTTCCACAAACTAATGTTCTGGTCTCAAAGAGTTTGGGGAATAACGGTTGTAGTGTATATATGACACTCTTCAGGGATTGCAATAGAGCTCTTCCATAAATTTGTCTTCAGCCTCCACCCCCACAACTGTTTTTCACAAACATGTTACGTTACTTTATATGGACATGACATGTGCAGTGGAATACAGGCATTCAAGGGAGGTAATACTTTGTTTTTACAGAGTTTGGGGGGAGGACGTCGATGATGTGTTTTGCTATTTTTGCTTCTTTCATTTTTGTTTTAGTAAGAATAAACATTTTTGCTTCTGAGTTTGGGTTTTTGATTTTAGTATATATACATATGAGTAACTGTAAAAATATAGTCATCCTATATCATTGAAAGTTTGACCCAATTTTCAAAATCTATCTCCTCTCTTAGTTATTAATAAAATCACTCAAAACCAGTGCAGATTGTTTTTTCCATTCAATATCTAAAGAGTAACGCGTTTTTAAAAAATATTTTGGATAGTTTTTTGTAATGAATTTTTGAAAATAGCATCGTTTATATAATGCAGAAAGGGCATATTTTTATCACCAAAAAAAACAAATTATCTCAAAAAGTTATCAAAAAACCGAGATGCCATTCTATTAACATTGACGAGAGAAACCTGTGTGTGAAATATTGTACAAATCGTTCGGTAAATGACGGGGAGATAGAATTTTAATGTGAAAAAACCACATTTTGAGAAAAATGCAAGTAAAGAAATGAAAAAGAAAACAACAAGCAAATGCTTCAGACGGGTTGCCCCTCTTGTAGCAGCCGCCTTACTCTTTCGATAGTCTCTGGTATTGTTATTAATGTAAAGAGGATTCTAAAACTAGGTTTAGATTTGCATTGCTGTAAAAATAGCCATCAAAATGACCAGTTTTTTGCTTTTCCCCTCTATTCCTATACTTGTGCGTGTGTTTACATGCATGACACTGACCCCATCTCTTATGTCACAAAGCGCCAGGCCGATCGGCGTTCGGTGTTCTCGAAAGCCAAGCAAAGGTAGTGTTGCCACATTGGCGATTAGCCGCAGCTAGAGGGGTTTTCCGTGCCAATCTTCTCAGTCAACGTAGGTGAAAACAGTCAACATTTTGACGAACATTACCAAAACGCCATGTTACCTAATTTGCATAAAAAGTGCGCAGTTTGTGTATCATTGATTGACGTCGTGTAAATGACAATAAATTGTTAGAAAAGTTTGTATATGTGTGGTACAATATAGTTACTAACATACAAATAAAAAGAGAAGACCATTGGTTGAAATTTTGTTAAAAGATAAAAACATCCCACAAAAGAAAAGTTTTTGTGTTCTTTCCCTTTGATATTCATAGATCCCTAAAATGTGTGCAGTCTAAAGTAACAAGTGTTATAAAAATTGTTCTATCAACCATCCCTCACCCTGTTCCCTTCAACTGAAACAGAAGTTCCTCTTGAACAACCCCCAACACCCACAACCCCAACTCCAAGCGTAGGTCGCTGGGGTAATGCATACCAATAGCTTTGTTGCCAGGGGTGAACATACGTGTTTAATTGTTAACCATCTATCAACCATCCCTTACTCTGTTCCCTTGATCTGAAACAGAAGCTCCCCTGAACGACCCCCCACCCCCCCATCCGAGGCAAACGTAGGTCGCCGGGGAAACGCATACTATAATAGCTTTGTTGCTAGGCAGTCCTGTAGAGTTGGAGGAGTGAAAAAATGCTAAATTTTATCTTGCTAACAGTGAAACCAGAAAGAAAGAAGAAGATGGCCACTGTGTGGAGGCTATGGGATCAACTCGGTATTTCTCTGTGGATTATTGTCTAAGAAATGATGTCTGTCAACTGAAATGTGCCAGAATAATGTAAAGATGGTTTGATAAGTACTATCTTTACTTCATACTGAATTAAAGTCACCAGCAAGAAAAAAAACAGGTACCTCGATATTGGAAGTCCTCCCGAAATTTCCGATCAAGAAGATTAGGTGCCTGGCCCTAATTATAGGGCCTGCGTGCTTCACTTGCCAATGACATCGGCCCTAAATATAGGGCCAGCTTGCTTCCCGGGCCAACCATAACACACTCTAAATAAAGGGCTGGCACTCTTCTTGAGTTATTACATTACACTGTAAACACCATTCATTAAGACAACAGCCATGCTGGTGTCCGGTAAATGTAGCCAGAAATTAGATCTAGAACTACTCTGGCTCTACTTTCCTCTGATGAAGGTAAAACAAATTCTTACCTTGCTTCTCTTGACTCATTCGTACAATATCCTGATATGGCTTCTGGAAGTTCTGAGCTATGCAGCAACTTAACAACACTGTTGCTGTTATTATCAGAGGTAGATATAATACAGACATGATCTCCTTGTTCTATGATCCTGTATCCTGTCACTGTCTCCACAAAATTCTAATGCCAACCCTTGATTGTCCTAAAAATAAGTAAAAAATTATGTGAGATCTTAGGCTGAGATTTATATGAGCTGTAAATAATTTGGGAACCCAAATCTTCAGTAACTAGACGTAGATCTAATCTAGATCTAATCAAGATAGATCTAGATAAGATCTTTGATCTAGATCTAGTCTTGTTAGAGTTAGATCTAGCAACTCAACTGGGGGGGTTATGATGCTATGATTAATATCTATAATTCTGGATGATCTAATCTATTGAATTATTAAACGAAGACAGAATGAATGTGAATTAATATCATGTGATGATTTTTATTCTTTGTTTGTTCAATTAGATCTAGATCTTTTATTATTGAAGGAGTCACAGTGGAGTGAAGTCAAAGGCGAAATATGACACTTAATAAAGACAGAACGTCACGTGTTTGTTCTGTCTTTATGTTCTTTGTTCTGTCTTTAGTGGAGTTGTCACTTTTTGTCATATTTCGTCTATAATAATAGTAAAATTTAATACCAGGAAATGCGAATTTGGTGGAGTTTCGGAAAACAAATAATTAAATCTTATGGGATCCTAATGTATATATATATATATATATAATACGAAGACAGAATGAATAAGTGAATGAATGAAAATGTATTTTCAGTCATGTGATGATTTTTACTCCCTGCTTTGTTTGTTCTTTGTTTTGTCTTTAGCAGTTTGCATATTTCGTCTATAATTTAAAGGCTAGAATCTAGATTAGATGCTAGTCCTGAGAAGGCAATTTTACAAATGTTAATTAACTCATTTTAGAGCATTTTAATCATTATAATGCAATTTATTCCCTTGAAAATTCACGGACGGAAAACAAATAATTAAATAACAAAGCTGTTCAGTATCGATTCTTTCATTTTATACGATTTTATGAATAGATTAGTATATATATTAATAAATGATGAACGGAAAAGCTTCGAATTCTCTCTAGTCTGTGTTCTTCATATTTATGTACCATAATAATAGAGCGACTTTCTTCTTCCGAGTTGGCGCCATGATTGTTTTCAATGTCGATCATATTTTTCAAGCCGTCAGTAGGCCGTTTCAACGTGAACACTTGTTCGGCCGTTATGCGGCGTGAAAAGCAAAGGCGTAAAAAACGTTTTTTGCCGGCTGGGCAACCCATACCGCCAGCGGAACCTGACGGTCAGACAACACAGGCATTTGTAGAAAATGGTGTGTAGCAGGAGAAGAAAAGTGTTGTTGTTACAGAAACAATAGCTCATCAAGACGATTTTGGGTCCATTACAACAAAAGCGGAAATTCTGAGTTTCTTTATCCTCTGTTGTTGAAGTGGATCTTTCTTGTTGTAAAGAGACGATCGATGCTTCCGCAAATAATTGTCAATCTGAGAAATTTCCTCAGTCCATAATAGATAGGAAAACCTATAAAAGTAAGTCGGCTCCGGGGAGGCTTAGAATGTGAAGATCAGTAGAAGTAGGCTAAATTCATAACAATAACACTGTTGCCCTTTTTAATCTCACTGTCGTTGGCGCTGTTGATGTTGTTGTTGTTGTTGTTGTTGATGATTTGTTGTGGTTGTTGCCGCTACTGCTGCTGGAATAGGCCAGTACTTTATTTTTAAAAAGTATTTTAATGTTATTAATGCATCACTCTTTTCTAATGCACAACTAGCAGACAAACTTCATTCCATTGTAACTTGGTCTATTCGATTTGCATTGAATAAAACTTGGTCAGACTGTTGCTTACTTATTCCACAACAAATTAAATCAAGATGTTAGTTTGACAGTGTACGCTTCCTGTTGGCGATGTGAAATAGTTCATCAATAAATTTCTGACGGCTTTCCCGTTTCTAGTTTGTCTACCAACATTTTGCAGGCAGTTGAATTGTCAAAATACCTTTTAATCCGGATATTCCATGGAATGAACTTGGTTTCGTTCATATCTTGCTGATGACGCCAGTACATCAAGGAATGTGATGAAAATCAAAATTTTTAGTTAATTAAATTGACATTTTAGTGCCAATCATTAATCATTAATATTTAAATCAGCGCCCCTAAAAGTTGAATTTCGGTGTTTCGGAAAACAAATAATTAAATCTTATGGGACATTTCTTGTCATTGTTTCCGAGACGTCTGTTCTGAATATAGTTGTAAAGGATGCATGATGATGATCAATGATCAGTTTAAATCCACCTGGATCAATTCGTTTTTGATTATCCTCCACATGCTGGACTAGACACCAAAAGCACACTCGATTTGCTTTCTTGTATGTACAAAGCCGGTAGTTGAAAAGATGTTCCGGCAGATATATTAATATATTTTGTTGATGGGATTGGGGTGAACGGAAAAGCTTCCGAATTCATGGAATGAACTTCATTTTATGCGGAAACGATTTTATGAATAGTTCATGATTGTTTTCAATGTCGTCATATTTGGTGAAACTCACCAAGAGATTTCCGTGAACACTTGTTCGGCCTTTTGTTGCATGAAAATTGAGATGGACCCAAAAACTTGATGAGCTATTGTGCCTTCGTACCCATTCTTAGCCAGCGGAACATTGACGGTCAGACAACACAGGCATTCTCCTGCAACACGCCATTTTCTACAAATGTGTTGCAGGTCTGACCGTCAGATTCCGCTGGCGGTATGGATGCACAAGAGCTCATCAAAAAATTTCGGGTCTGGTCTGTTTGTCGGGCCCGAAATGTCTTGGTGAGTTTGGCCTATATCCTCTGTTGTGATGAATCGGATCTTTCTTGTTGGGAAGAAATGATCGACCCTGTCCGCAAAGAATCAATGCTTCGTCGTCCATTGTCAACAGACCAACGAAGATGCATCCTCCAGTCCACCATGCTTGAGATTGCAAAATGCTATTAATAGAGCCGACTTGGGGTAGGAAGAAATTGGCCGTCCGTCGGGCGAAAAAGACCTTTTAAAATTTCTTGCCTACAAATTATTTCCCTTTGAACACATGTCTATTAAAATCGGCTCCGGGACGTGGGTTGGAGGATGCAGTGGGAACTGTCGGTTTGAATGGAAGATCGTAGAATTGAATTTGCGTACAGCACCGATCCTTTTTACTTGAAAGACTGAGGTTGGCGGTGTTGATGATTTCCGCTTGTTGTTGTTGAGATGGACCCAAAATCGTTTTGATGTATTGTGCCTTCGTATCCTTCTTCTTAGCCACAGTAACAACAACAATTTTCTTCTCCTGCTACACGCCATTTTCTACAAATGCCTGTGTTGTCTGACCGTCGGGTTCCGCTGGCGGTATGGGTGGCACAGCCGGCAAAAAAACGTCGGGTCGGGTCTGACCGTCGGGCCCGACGCCGGTGTGGTTCTAGTGTTGTTACTGTGGCTAAGAAGAAGGATACGAAGGCACAATAGCTCATCAAAACGATTTTGGGTCCATCTCATACAACAAAGCGGAAATCTCTTGGTGAATTTCATCACCTATATCCTTGTTGTGATGAAGCGGGTCTTTCTTGTTGTAAATAGACGATCGATGCTGTACGCAAAGAATCAATGCTTCGTCATCCATTGTCAACCGACCAAGTTCTGAGAAATGCATCCTCCAGTCCACCGCTTGAGATTGCAAAATGCTATTAATAGACATGTGGCGGGAAAAGGGAAATGATTTGTAGAACTGATTTTGGAAAACCTATAAAATTGTCTCGTCGTTCAAAGTCTATTTCGCCCGACGGACACACCTTTTCCCGCGTAACCAGCAGACAAATGAACACGTTCTTCCTTTATTCCACAATGCACTCAAGTTTCGGCTCCGGGACGTCGGGTTTCGGTGTGGGTGGATCGTCCTTTTTTGTTACCTGACACTACTAATGAGCCGGGTTGCAATTCATGGAATGAACTTTTTTCCGGAAACGGAAGTATGTCTTGGATGAGTTCTGACTCACCAAGGGCCATGAGATGGACCCAAAATCGTCTTGATGACGCCGGTGTAACAACAACAATTTACCCTCCTGCTACAGACATTTTCTACAAATGCCTGTGTCGTCTGACCGTCACGGCGTCAAACAGCCGAATTCCTAAGACCGTTTCACGGCGAAAACGTAACGCAGTGAGTTACGTATTAGTTCATCGAAGAGAATTTAACGGGCAAGTTACTTATACTCTATTACTAACCCCCGTCAACTTGTCACATTACGGTACGCCGGCAGACGGGCAGCAATGCATCGTGTCACATTCTCATCCGTCTGTAAGGAACAGGATGGGCTTGGTGCAATGACTCATTACCGGAAACGTCAGCAGGGATGCTTTTTATCAAAAATTTAAGACCAAAATATTGCTTCAAATCACTTTTATGATGCCAAAAATGAAATCAGCATGTTGAAAAACCTATTATCCCGTGAAAATCAGCATGTTGAAAAACCTATTATCCGTGAAAATCAGCATGTTGAAAAACCTATTATCCCGTGAAAATCAGCATGTTGAAAAACCTATTATCCGTGAAAATCAGCATGTTGAAAAAACCTATTATCCATGAAAATCAGCATCTTTAGAGTGACTATTTGTTGATTTTGATGTTAAATCTATTTTATTTTTTTTGGCGGGGAGTTTTTCGCCCCAACGATGATATACTACCATTGACCAATTCGGCTCTCTATAGAGGCCTTCTACACACGCAATCTTATTTTTCTTCGGTTTGTGCTATGTGTTTTTTTAAATAATAATTTACCACTTCTTCAACGTTAAATGACGATGATCTTATTGTGGCAGTCCAAACAAGGCCTGCTATTTATGACAAGGGGGACAGAAACCACAGCAACAGAGATTACGTGATGAAACTATGGAATGAGATTGTTTATAGGATGTACAGATATGCTGTGATATCTATGTGTTTGTCTTCTTCTATTTTTCCACCATAGCCACAACGCTAATTTCTCCTTCCTAGTCAGCGTCATTTCCAAGAATGAAAGAAATTTACAATGGTCTGTGTATCAAGTGTGTACATTCAGACGGCGAAAGCCGGGGTTAATAATATGATTAGATGTTCACGGCGTAGTGGCGGCAACGGACGGGCTTAGTATAACTCTGGCTGGGACTTCCTGTCGTCGCAAATTTTACGCCGATCAACGGATTGTTGATTGTGACAATTAATTTTACTATCTACAATAGAGAATCGCGGACTGATGTATCTGTTGCAACTGCTTCCGTGTTTCTTACAAGCCGTCGACGGAAGAAAGAATTGTTGGGTTCACTTTTGATCTGTCAAGCCGATGAACACCTGGGCAACATGATGGCGCCAGTACATCCGGTTACGGGAAATCGTACCCGGGTGATGAAATCAAAATTTTTAGTTAATTAAATTGACATTTTAGAGCATTTTAATCCTAGATCTATATTTTTTAAATCAGCGCCCCAAAATACCTTTCGGGCGCTTGAAAACACCGAAAAATGCGAATTGGCGGAGTTTCGAAAGAAAAAAAATCTTATGGGACACATTTGTGCCTGTGTAGTATTGTCTAGTATGTCATTGTTTTCGCATCCACTAGTTTTTCTCCAAAAGTGAAACACCGTAGTAGTATCATCATGTCCATAATAAATGAGGAGGAATTGATATTAGTGCAGTCCAAACGAGAACTGCGATTTACGATAAATCAGACAAAAATAACTGTAACAGGGATGTAATAGCAAAGCTCTGGACAGAAATTAATTCTTGACTAGGCATCGATGGTAAGTTGATTTTATTTATGTTTATTCACGTAACCAACAGGTGAAACAAAGTATGACATATTTTTTTTTCTCGCACAGCCACAGCTTCATTGCCTGGTCTTCCTGCGCAGGGATTCCTTTCATAAGCAACAGCGTCTGCCTGGGTCTGCACGTCTTGAAGTATGCTTTCCTGGAGAGACTGGACACGGTCCTCTTCTTTGTTGTTGTTAATTATGTAGGACACAAACTGCTTTGACTACGTCACACTACACAGGCAAAATCTTCTTTCGCTTCCATTGACTTCAACAAGACTCGCCACATGCTTGATGCAATTCCAAATGCACACTCTGCCTGACGCCTTGCTCTTGCTAGTCTGTAGGTAAAAACTCTCTTGTCATTAGTAAGATACTGTCTGGGAAAAAGTCTCATGCTATTTTTGGTTAAAGGAAAAGCTTCATCTGCCACAAAAAAACGTAAGGCACTTCTTTGGAAGCCGTTCCAGGACTTGTCGCAGGTTGTGGTATCTTCAGACTGTTGGATTGTAGAAGCTGCTAAAAAGATGTATCCTGTAGTATTCCACTATCACTGGAGCTACCATAGCCTCCTACCTCAACAATAGTGAATTTTCCAACGGCATCAGCAACAGCCACTAGGACAATCGAATGACAGTTTTTGTAATTATAATATCTCGAACCCGCATTATGGGCTGCTCTGATACGTAGCCTACATGTTTTTCCATCAATAGCAGCACCCAGACAGAATGGGAAATTCCATCTTAAGACAAATCTTTTGCTATTTCCTTCCAAGCATCTTCGTCTGGAGCTGCCATTTCTGTAGGCTGCAGTTTGGTCAATATAACTTTTACCGTTTCCCATACAATCTGGTGTATAGTCGCATGCCCCATTCTGAAACGAAATCTTAAGGACTCGAAGGACTCGACTGTTGCTACGAATCTGAAATATAAAATTTTGAAATTAAATTTTATTTTGTTTTCAGTTTCTTAAGCTGATGATAATACTTATGATTAACATTATTCATATCAAAATCACATTGCTATCTTCTTAACTATAAAATTTCAACATGATGTATTTTAGCAATGGCATGTAAAATAAGGTGGAGCTCGATGCGTGACAACTTTATGAAAAAGTATAAAGATAGAACAATATCTGGACAACTCGCTTCCGCACAAAGAAAATAGTGATCAATTTATGAAAGCATGTGTTTCCTGGTGCCTTATATCGCTCCAAGACCAACAACCAGAAATTTAGCTGATGCAACTACTGCCAGCTCCTGTCCAGAGAGCGAACACAATGATGACTTTGAAGCGGCTGACCAGATAAGCCACTGCTCGTCAGAAGCCCCAGGTCCAACACCACAAACGCTCCCCCCAAAAAAAAAAAAAACAACAACAAAAAAACAAAAAAGACAACAGAAAGCGAGTTGCCATGGCTCCAGCAGTTGAGCAGGAGATAACTAATGCCATCAGAGAGCCACTCATCTCTGAGATAGAACTTTTTTTAAAAGTTTGATTGCCATGGTTTCGAAATTTGATGACCTGGAAAGGATGGAATTTCAGAGAGACGTCCAAGATCTTGTAATTAGATACAGGAAACGTCATCAAATATGAATGAATATCAGCCAAGGCGGATTCCTCAAGTGCCATTACCTGCTGAATGTGTCAGAGATTATTATGAGGCGACTGCCACAGGGGAGAGTTAGTACACCTCTGACTAGTTATCCCAGACTACCGCTTAGCAGCGGGCGAATTTGCCGTCATCGACCGAAAATAAAGTCGTCTTAATCCTTCTATCTCTCTTTTAAATCAAACTCAACCTACACAAAAAACTACTAGGTTATACTTAAAGATCTGCTCTGTACGAAGATCTAAGCGGTTTTACTAGTATATTAGTAGTAAAAGAGATATAGCTCTTCAAAAATAGCTAACTTAACGGTCTGACACGAATTTGAATTGGTTATATTATGGTGTTGTCATAACCAAAATAAACAAAAAGTTTCTGGTTTTACACAGTTATGTTTATGCATTTCGTCTGTCTGTCTTTACTCGCATGTATTTACATGCATTTTATGTATGTTTTCATGTATGTTATGTGTAGTTGCATATAGAAAGTATGTCACCAATCACATATTATGAAACAAGGCGTAAAGATCAATTATTAAGAGTAACAAGTAATCGAGATGTGACAGCTGAAGGTGTAGATGTATCAATGGAAGAACTCCAAACAGCTATAAGAAAAGTGAAATTAGGAAAAGCCCCAGGAGCAGATCAAGTTTATCCATGAATGATTAAAAATCAAAAGAGAGAGGCAGACAAACTATCACATGCAATATGCCAACAAGCATGGAAGTCCAAACAGGTACTAGACGACTGGGAAAAGGGAAAGGTAGTACCAATACACAAGAAAGTATCAACTATGGAATGCTCAAACTATAGAGAGATATCACTACTTAGCGTACCAGGAAAAGTGTATGCCAGGATTCTGGAAATGAGACTACGGAAAAGAGTAGAGAATCAGATCGAAGAACACCAGAGTGGATTTAGACCAGGTAAATAAGTGTAAAAGACCACATATTTACAATTAGACAAAAAATAGAAAAATTCCTTGAGGGAAACACTTGCACCTGTGTTTTATTGACTTAGAAAAGGCATTTGACACTGTGAGGAGGGACGAACTATGGCATTCCTTAAAAGAACACAGCGTAGAGCAAAATTTAATAGAAGCCATTGAAACGTTTTACAATAAACCAACATATGCAGTGAGAGTAGCTGGAAATGTATCTGCAGAATTGGATGTAGATATAGGAGTAAGACAGGGTTGTATCCTAAGCCCTCTTTTGTTTATCACATGTATGGATTCAGTCGCAAAGGCATCCTCAAAAATGAAGAAAATGAATGTAGGTATGTGGAAGCTCAAACCAGTAAATGTATCAAGGCTTTCATTTGCCGATGATTTAGTTCTGTTTGGAAAATCAGAAAGTAGAAAGTGACCTTCAGTAGAATGAACCAAATAATAGAGTAATGAGAGTAAATGCAAAGAAAAACAAAACAATGCTAGTAACTAGGGAAGCTAAAACACAAAATCTTAAATTGGGCAGAGAGAATTTAGAACAAGTTCGAAGCTACAATTACCTAGAGAGTAATATTTAACTCAGATGGAAAACTAAGAGAAGAAATCAGTCAGAGAATCAAAAAGGCAAGTGCAATATATAACCACCTTGGAAAGCTATTTGTAGGTAAGCAAGAACTGTCAACAAAAACCAAAATGGCATATACAATACAGTTTATTGTCCTACTCTCCTCTATGGCAGCGAAACCTGGACATTAGACAGTAGAGAATACAGTAGAGTGCAAGCAGCCGAAATGAAATATCTAAGAAGAGTAGTAAGTAGGGAAAACTGAAAGAAACAAATCAGAAACACAACAATAACAGATCAAACCAAAGCAGATGGCATGAAAACTAAGATAGAAAAAATCAATTGAGATGGTTTGGGCATGTAAACAGAATGAATGACAATAGAATAGCTAAACCAGTATACAGTGCTAAAGCCCAAGGTAAAAGACCAAAAGGCAGACCTCGGAAAAAATGGGAAGAAGATATAAAAAGAGGCACTGAAGCATATAAATTTAACTCTTTTGGAAGGAAACAGAAAATGCCAGGACAGGGCATCCTGGAGAAAGATCATCTCGGGCATCTGAACCCATACACCGAAAGGTGAAATGGAAACCGATAAAAAAAGAAAGAAAGAAATATAATAATGGTGTGTTTGTCGTACCGGTAGAGCGTTCGACTTGGGATCGTGGGGGCTGGCGTTATATTGTAATTGGCGTTATATTATTGTAATTGTAATGTAATGTTGTGGTTCGCCCAGGCTATGGTGGAAGCGTTTTCTTTGTCCCAAACAAATCCGACAGTAATGCTCCTAACACTAACAGGCATCATGTGTCGTCAGATATATGGAGAAAAAGAAATTAATGTAAATTGACCGTCAAATATTCTTTTGCCAGCAAACTATAGATTGCTGCACATGTTTCTGGAATTATAATTAAAAAGGCTGGCTGAGAATCGCAGATCTTGAATTTCTACCTGTTGTGAGGAATCGAAGTGTTACCATGAGTCTTTCATGAGTGCTTATGGGTGATCGCATGACTGTCGTCTGCTTATCAACCAACGGTGAAACCAGCGACAGCAAATTTAAAAATACGATTCTTCGTCCATCCTCATAAAGTTGTTGAAATCTTCCGGTAAAGCTCGATTTCCTCCAAAATATGTGCATGTATGGAAAAGCTCTGATTTCCTCCAAAAATGTGCATGTATGGAAAAGCTCTGATTTCCTCCAAAATATGTGTATGTATGGAAAGCTCTGATTTCCTCTGAAATGTATTTGAAAGCTCTAATTTCCTCCAAAATATGTGTATGTATGGAAAAGCTCTGATTTCCTCCAAAATATGGGAATAGAAGCTCTCATTTCCTCCAAAATATGTGTATGTATGGAAGCTCTCATTTCCTCCAAAATATGTGTATGTATGGAAGCTCTCATTTCCTCCAAAATATGTGTATGTATGGAGAAAGCTCTGATTTCCTCCAAATTAAATATGTATGAGAAAGCTCTGTTTTCTCCAAAATTTGTGTATGTATGGAAAAGCTCTGATTTCCTCCAAAATATGTGTACTATGTATGGGAAAAGCTCTGAGTTCCTCCAACATTTGTGTATGTATGGGAAATTGAACGTTCTGATTTCCTCCAAAATATATGAAAATGTCTTGGAAAGCTCTGATTTCCTCACAAAATATTTGTATGTATGGAAATCTTTGATTTACCCCAAATCTATTTATATGGCTAGGAAAAATTGAACGTTCTTTTTTTTCTTTTTAAAAACTGATCATAAATCGTTAAATATGTGTCTTGGAACTAGCCATGACGTGGCTCACTCACTGTTGGGCTGTGCTGTTTGTGTGCTATGACAAATCTGATCGTTGTTAAATCTGTGCTGTGGCTGTGTGCTATGACAAATCTGATCGTTGTTAGTTAAATATGTTCTGTGTCTGTGCGCTGTGACAAATCTGATCGTTGTTAAATCTGTGCTGTGTCTGTGTGCTATGACAAATCTGATCGTTGTTAAATCTGTGCTGTGGCTGTGTGCTATGACAAATCTGATTGTTGTTAAATATGTGCTGTGGCTGTGTGCTGTGACAAATCTGATTGTTGTTAAATCTGTGCTGTGTCTGTGTGTAATGACAAATCTGATTGTTGTTAAATCTGTGCTGTGTCTGTGTGCTATGATAAATCTGAATGTTGTTAATTAAATCTGTGCTGTGTCTGTGTGCTATGACAAATCTGATTGTTGTTAAATATGTGCTGTGTCTGTGTGCTATGACAAACCTGAACGTTGTTAAATCTGTGCTGTGTCTGTGTGCTAATGAGTATGACAAATTTGATAGTTGTTAAATATGTGCTGTGTCTGTGTGCTGTGACAAATCTGATCGTTGTTAAATCTGTGCTGTGTCTGTGTGCTATGACAAATCTGATCGTTGTTAAATCTGTGCTGTGTCTGTGTGCTATGACAAATCTGATAGTTGTTAATTAAATCTGTGCTGTCGATTGTGATGTATAATACTAATATCTGCTAGTCATTTTCACCTTTACCGAGGCACTAAAATTCCATCGACTGTCGGCCAGCGTCCGGTCCATCGTTCAGTGAGACGCATCGTCTCGGGAACGTTGATTCCCATTTCGGTCCCAGCCCCTTGCCTGGGTAAACTTTCAACTGACCATACCGTATTACGACCAACATCTTCATGTCAAATACGCTCAACTATATTTCACCTGTACGGTTTCCATGACACAAAACGTCGGGCGTAAGTCGGCCGTCTTACCGCCGTACTTTTGCAAATACGCCGCAGGTAGCGATTTTTCGCAAAACTACGACTGTCTTTTCCATTCATCCGAGCCGAATCCCCCTGTGTCATGCTGGCGGGAACTGTGGTGTGTAGTTTGCACTGACGATTTGGCTCAGCCCGCCGTCCCCCGTACATCGATGTACACGGATCTCGTTGTGTGTATTTTTTTCATTCACTGGAACGAATCCACAGCTCATCAGAAATTATTCAGACCTTTCTTTACAATGAAGTTCTCTTTGGAGATTAATTGAAAAACATTGAGCTCGTTAGACCAAATCTGTGGTGCAACACATCGTTAGCACAATACAAGGACATACAGCTGCAACAAAACGTATGGCAAAAAATTGCAGATGAGATGAACGAAGCCACAATGTCATGTAAGTACTGGCATTATTATCTTTAATAGTATGGTTGTCAAGATTAAGCATGTTTTATTTTATAATTAAACCAAAAAAAGTATCATTATTTTGTTTTATGTTCTTTCAATCGTCATTTAATTGTTGTTGTGTTATTGTCTGTTTATTTGTTGTTGGTGTTGTTGTTGGTGGTGGTGATGGTGGTGGTGGTGGCCGTCATTATTATCATCAACATCATTGATTGTTTCAGGGGAAGATTGGAGAAAGGTCTGGCGCCAGAAGAGGGTTGCTTTTACAAGAAAAAAAGGAACTGCAGTCATTACCAAGTGGGTCAGCAGTACAAGAAATCAGGAAAAACCCTCTGGATGATCAAATGACTTTCCTCATTGCTCTAACAGAGAATAGAAGGTAAATATACATTTCGTTGTGATTGTAAAAGTATCATGTAGAAGCATATATTGTCATAGTCTCATCTCAAAACATCAACAATAGTTGTATACAAAGATCAAACTGACCAAGTAGATCGTAGTAGTAGTAGAAGTAGTAGTAGTAGTAGTAGTAGTAGTAGTAGTAGTAGTAGTAGTAGTAGTAGTAGTAGTAGTAGTAGTAGCAGTTGTGGTGGTAGTAGTAGTAATAATAATAGTAGTAGTAGTAGTAGTAGTAGTAGTAGTAGTAGTAGAGATAGTAGATAGTAATAGAGATAGTAGTAGTAATAGTAGTAGTAGTAGTAATAGTAGTAGTAGTAGTAGTAATAGTAGTAGTAGTAGTAATAGTAATAGTAGTAGTAATAGTAATAGTAATAGTAGTAGTGGTAGTAATAGTAGTAGTAGTAATAGTAGTAGTGGTAGTAATAGTAGTAGTGGTAGTAATAGTAGTAGTGGTAGTAATAGTAGTAGTGGTGGTAGTAGTGGTAGTCGTAGAGATAGTAGTAGAGATAGTAGTAGAGATAGTAGTAGAGATAGTAGTAGAGATAGTAGTAGAGATAGTAGTAGTAGAGATAGTAGTAGAGATAGTAGTAGTAATAGTAGTAGTAGATAGTAGTAGAGATAGTAGTAGTAATAGTAGTAGTAATAGTAGTAGTAATAGTAGTAGTAATAGTAGTAATAGTAGTAGTATTAATAGTAGTAGTAGTAGTAGTAGTAGCAGCAGCAACAGTAGCAGCAACAGCAGTAGTAGTAGCAGTAGTAGTAGTAGTAGTAGTAGTAGTAGTAGTAGTAGTAGTGGTGGTAGCAGTGGCAGCAGCAGTAACAGAGACTTTAAAAAGCAGTGTCATACAGTAATCTTCATCAATCGCCATCATCGAAATGAAATAAAACACAAGATTTTTCCGCTTTATCTCTCTCTCTCTCTCTCTCTCTCGTTCAGTTCACAATAGTACTTCCAGCAATCTTGCCTGTCCACCGTCAATGGAATGTTCATGGTCTGACGGGGAAAAGTGGAACAGTGATAGCATCAGAGAGGAGAATTAGAACCTGGAAGTCCAAGGTATGTCCAAACACATAAATCAGACATTTATATACTGATCTTGCCGTGGCAAGGGTCTCATGTTAAAGAACTTGTTAAATGTGTCTCTGGCTTGTATTGCCTCATTTGTAGCCCTGTTTCTGTTCTACACAACGGTTGCAGTAGTGGTGCTTGTTCGAAAGGTTCTGTCTCATTAGGTGGGTCGTAGATGGTGGAGCAGCGTTGTTTTTGCTGCATATTATGCAACACCGTTGTGGCTTTTACAATGCTTTCAACACGTTCAGACTTGAGAGTGATTTTGGGTTGGTAAATCCGCCACCTTTGGGCTTTGGGATAAGATGCCAAAGCGTTTTCCACAACCCGCCTGGCCCTACAGTGGCGATAGTTGTAAACTTGTTGTTCTCTACTTGTGCTTTTGCCTGGATAAGGTCTCATCAAATGTTTCTTTAGTGGAAAGGCCTCGTCCGCCACAAACACATAAGGTACTGGTCCTAATTCCTCTGATCCGGTAATAAAGTCATCAGCAGGAAGCTGTATTGAATTAGGATTTGCCAATGTTATCCCCAGTGGCGATGTTACGAAGATCCTCCATCTGACACTGATTGTTTGCCATAAGCACCTACATCGATGTATACAAATTTGTAGTCGGCACCAACGCCCTTGACACAAGAGAAAAGCAATGTTGTTTGTAATTGTAAAAAAGAGAGCCACTGTTGTGTGGAGCTTGTATTAGGACGCGCTTTCCATACAGTGTGGAAAGTCCAATCATTTAGAAAAACCTAAAGCTTTTTCTTTGCATCCCCTCCTGGTCTTAGGAAAAAAAGCATGAATTTCTCTTGCATTGTTGTCCAGATGGCGTCACACACCTCAGTAACTATCTTTGAAACTGTGGTGTGACCAACTCGATACTGGGAGGCCAATGATTTGTATGATTCTCCAGTTGCCAAAAATCTGAGGAAAAATACAAACATCAATTACTTTTTGTGTGCATAATCTCTACAATAAAATATAAGAAATTCTATAGATATATCATCAGCAGTAGATCTAGATCTATAAAAAAGAAAGCATGCATAAACAAACAAACAAATTCAATTTGTTTCCAACAGGTCACGCAATTTCCTGACACACCTTCGACTTCGAGTGAGATATTTCCAAACAAGAGAGCAGCAGACACGAGAGAATATGAGCATGGGTGAAAGAAGGCCAGGAAGTTTCCAAGGTTGGTGATCTAAATCTAATCGTCCAGCTGAGGCGACGACCAGCAATAACACGGATACTATCAGCAATTGGTAACACGGATACTATCAACCAATTGGTAAGAACACGGATACTATCAACCATGTGGCCAATTGGTAAGAACACGGATACTATCAACCAATTGGTAAGAACACGGATGCTATCAACCAATTGGTAAGAACACGGATACTATCAACCAATTGGCAAGAACACGGATACTATCAACCAATTGGCAAGAACACGGATACTATCAACCATGTGGTAAGAACACGGATACTATCAACCATGTGGCACGAACACGGATACTATCAACCATGTGGCAAGAAC
>JAXRKP010000416.1:182500-247351 GCA_037039925.1 Doris montereyensis
ACTGAGGGCCGCATTAAAAATAGAATTCAAACCATTTTGAAGCTGTGTTCTAAAATGACTGCAGCAGACATGCTTCGCTTCCTTGGAAAGCTATGACTTCTTCGCCCTTGCTGAACCTCTAGCCCTCCTGGGACTAACACGTCGTCATTTGACTGGCCTAGATCAGTTTGACAACCCCCACAGTCCATGGTATCTAATGCTGTAGTTATTGCCTTAGAAAACTTTAAATCTCCAGGTAAGGGAGACAAGTGCCTTTGTCACAAGATGGTTAGCGAATCTGTGTACCATGTTGTAAAGACCTCACACCAAAACAGCTTAAATTAAAAGTAGAGAAGATTGTCAAAACTGCAAGAAAGTATAAGAATAATCAGAATTTCATTGACACTTTGTTAGCCTCCCCATTTTTATCCACTTCCCCACCAAGCATCCCTTTAGAAAACGCTGTAGAGGATAGACAAAATGCCATACCTAAACCTAAAAGGGAAGTACAGACCCAGTTGTCCAAAACTGAAGCTTCAGAAACTAATAATAAGCTTAAAGCAGTTGCAACTTAAAGTTGATGTCCTTACTGAAGAATTGAAAGCTAATCTTAACAGTTTTGAGGCTATGAAGAGAAACATTACTGAATTACAAAATACAGAAAAAAAGCAAATAAGAAACTAAGAACGCAAAATGTAAAATTGCAAAACAAAATAAACTAAGATAATATAAAAATAACGCTAAAATAAGAAATGAAATAGCCTGTTTGGAAAATAAAGTAGATCAATTGGGGAAAAAAATTTGCAAGAGCTCAGAAATCAGAAACAAAGAAAATTTAGCCAAAATTAAAATGAAAAATCAACAATGAACAATCAGAAAAATGTAAGTAAGGCAAACTTTAGTGAATTAAATGATTTTTTAGTCATTGATGATGATGTGATAGGCATGAGTCTGATGAGATTTAACTTTCTGCTGAAGAATCATCAAATAAATTTTAACTAAATGTAAGACTAACATACATGGCCCTACAAGTACAAGGAATTGCAGATATTCCTGTTGGCAAATGCAGTAAAGTTGTAGATATAGTTAGTGAACACCGTCACGATAAAAAAAAACTTACAAACCTGCCAAGCACTTCAAGTGTTTTGAATATGGCAGATGAAGGCCATCACATTGCGAAGCAACAGGTCGCATACCAGATGCTTAATTGCGAGCAATTCACTTTTGCATCAGATGGCACTAGTCGTCAGAAACAACATTATGTGGAGCGACATATTGTTCTAGAAGATGGCTCACACCTTAGTTTAGGTTTTAACGAACTGGCTACTGATGACGCAAACTCTCTTTTAGAACAATCAGTGGAAATCTTAGAAGAGATTACAGAAGTACATTGCTCTCCTAATGATAATTTGGATAGGGATGCTATTTTTATCCAAATCTTACGAAAGATGAAGGCACTGATGTCTGATCGGGCTGCAAACATGAAATGTTTTGATATGGCCTTTCATGAATTAAAAAGAAAAATTGGGGACTGATGATGCCAGTACGATTTTCCTTTTTTTGCAATGGACATTTCTTGTTAGGTCTGTCCACAGCGGTAGAGAAAGTTGCTGCCGAGATAGTCTGAAATGTCAGAATCTGGGACATCCTTCTGTGGACCATTTCTGTTTTTTGACCAGAAGGCCAGCATGTCACTCATCCGATGTGCTGTTGACATTTGTGGCCCTCGAGGTGATGAGAAAAATGGTTGCCGTCAACAGTGGCTTGCTTATTGTCAAAAAATGAGCTTGAAATCTTTATTTTGTAGCCTTAGAAGTAACAGGTTCAATAATGTTTTTAAAATGCTTTCGCTTTGGTTGAAGTTGAACATAAAGATCACATTATTGACTTTTTGGTTTTTAGACAACTTTTGCACCATTGCAAACAAAAAAGTGATGGCTGTGCGCTCTGCTCTTGATAATTATAAAATTGTTTCTTCTGTTTTATCAATTACCGTAAACAGTATCCTCACAGGGCCATATTGGAATCTCATGAACAGTCAAAAGCCTTACTCTGCGTTTCCTTTGTATGTTCAACAGATTAGTTCTGCTTTATCAGAGTGGGCATCTTTATCTGACCCTGAGGATTTACTCCGACTCAGACTAGTCAGACCCTGTATAAGTGAAGTTGAATTTTCTTCACAAACAATGAATAACTCTTTTGTAGAATCGAGGGCATTTTGTGCTGAAAATTTTCGTAAGAGTTTTACCTCAATTGCTGAGGAGATGAGTGTTGTCCTCAGGAGACAATTATGTGAATTTTTGGGCGATGGCATTTGTGCTGGAGATGTTTCCCTTGGATGTTAGATAAATGTCCATTAACACATCTGACAGGCGAGCGTCTCTTTGGAGACTTTGATTATGATGTTTGTGAAAAAAAAGACGACATTGTTCAACTCATCATCGTTCCACTATTAATATGTGGAGGCATAATGACACCCTGGCATGGCTAATGAAGAAAAGTAAAGGAGAATTGAGAGTTATGCCCCTTAGGCTGGGAATCTACTATAGTAAAATTGGAAAATCTCTGGGAACTTATGGGTTAATGTGTGAATAAGACCTTGAGAAGTTTAGTTTTTTTTTTTCACCAGGTTTGCAAATCCTGAAGTTGGTAGGCCAGCAATAGATGAGACCAACCAGGGGTGATCGACTGCCTTAAGAAAATTGTTGAATCAAACTTGGCTGGGACAGACAGTAGAAGGAGATGTGAGATCATCAGGACTGTGAGGACCCTAGATGACCTCAAAAGCAAAGTGGAGGATGAGGGCTACATCATCTCTCGTTCAGGTAAGTTTTTCTTTGGAAAATGTGATTCAGTCAAAACCATACACAAATTGTCAAATTTCAGATTCTATCACAGATTGCTTTGACTTATTCAAATGTAATTTTTTAGTCTTTAATTTGCTTCATTCAAAGTTTGAAAAAAATAATAAAATATAATAGAGGAAAATAAACAATGATAAAAATAAAAATATTTGAAATTCGTTAATAAATTGATATTGAAAAAAATCTCTCCCACAGGCTTATATTATCAGCTCCTGCCAAAGAATCCTAACAGTATTGATGGAAGAAGACACCATTCTTTGTTGAAAGTAAGGCTGCTGAGGCCTGAGAACAATCTCCTGAGCCATCCATCCAGACAGGGACTACTGTTTCCGGCTGCAGCTTATGATTCAGGTATATATAGTATCATCAATATATTTAAAAACAATTTATTACTATTTAATATATTACAACATCCATTGATACTACTCTATTTTTCTCAATCTTTAGGATATCAAAGGATATGGCAAAAATGTGAGAAAGTGAGAGAGGGGGTTGAAAATCCCCCAAAAAGTGTGATATCATATTTGAACAGCCCCTTATGGAGGGGGCATCATACTCAAATTTGGAAAGATCAACACCTGTAGAGGCTGATCCTGTGCCGTTGACGAGAAAAAATACACCAAGGAGCAAACGCCAAAGGATAGACGAGGAATTCCTCGCAATAGAACGAGAAAAAATGGACAATTTTAAAAGGGCCTTTGAAAAGCAACAAATGCAGGATGAATGGGATTCGTTTTCCACTGCAATTTGTTGCGATTTGTGCAAATTAAAGGACCCTCTTATCATCATGAGGGTGAAAGCCAATATAAACAAATGTGTGAACGATGCTGTGCTGGATCAGCTGTCCTTGGATACAAGAAATTCTGTGGAGGGCCAAACTCACAGAGGCAGTTCATCTTTCAATGAATACCAACCCCCTGTGAGCTACCAAGCAGGCCGCCCCAGTCAAAGCACACCTTCACAAATTATATCTGGTGATGCAGT
The DNA here is from genome assembly GCA_037039925.1 of Doris montereyensis. Classification (NCBI taxonomy): domain Eukaryota; kingdom Metazoa; phylum Mollusca; class Gastropoda; order Nudibranchia; family Dorididae; genus Doris; species Doris montereyensis. The sequence goes on from JAXRKP010000416.1 coordinate 186,328, forward strand.
TTTATCAGACCCAGTACCACCAAATTTAAAGCACACAATCAAAATTCTGTCAAATTGGTTTTGAATTACTTCATGAATATACTCTTGTTTAAAAAGTTCATACATGTATTAAAGTCATTTTAATCTAAAAAGAAATTCTGTTAACAATTTCTTTGTGTCACGATTTTCACCATATACAAGTCAATGGTTCAATCAATATTCAAGTATCTATCTATCTATCTATCTGTCTATCTATCCGTCTATCTATCTGTCTGTCTGTATATCTATCCGTCTATCTATCTGTCTGTCTGTCTATCCGTCTATCTATCTGTCTACCAGTCTGTCTGTCAATCTAACTATCCATCTATCTGTCTGTTTATCTGTTTGTCTATCTATCTGTCTGTCTGTCCGTCCATCCTTCCATCTATCTATTTGATTATATCTATCTATCTATCTTAGTATCTCTGTCTTGTAAAATAAAATTACAAAGACCAACCTTATTGTCAATGTAAGTCGCTCTTCAGGTGAAATTGGTTTTTTTTGTCCATAGGCTGCCTCCTGCTTTTCCAAGTCCTCCCTCAAAATATCTAAAATAAAATAGCAGAGAACGTCTGAGGCAACATTCTATAATAAGAGCGAAATCTGTTGTCGTCTTCCTTTAAATCATCGCTGAGATGATGAAACTCCCCAAATATTTCTCTTTGCGCATTTATTGGACGTCAACGTTTTGAAATATCGCAAATAAGGTGACAAGCAGCCCGTACAAAAGAAATTGTCTGGTGGTGGCCATTTTTAGCTTCAAGTTAGACAGAGGAATCACGCTAGTTTCCGCCTGCACAATGGCCACGCATTCATTTTTTATCGCTTCAAGCTGCATCCGCTAGGAAAAACTGGGTCATTTCTCGCTCGAACGTTGGCCACCAAAGTTCTCGCTCAAACGCTGGCCTCGGCGTTTCTTCACGCTTCCGCTCAGAGCGACAAAAAAGGGCTAGGACGAAACCTTGAACTGCTGGTTGTGTCAACACGTGTGTTCACAATTTTTTCAGTCTCTCAAAGAATTGCATAGATCCTCTATCTTTTTTAAGCTATGGATGCAGATAAAACTGCAGAATTTATTGGGAAAGCATTCTGTAACAAGACCGAAATCTTTCCTCCTCTTCTTTTAACTCACTTGCCAGATGATGGCATTCCCCGAAAGTTTCTCTCCTTGCATTGATGGGATGTACCGAGTATTGTCTGGCTTTACATAGAATGAATCTGTATCGCAAATATGGTGAACTTTCTAGTAGTCCAAACACTAGACTATCTGTGCAATTCTTTGAGAGACTGAAAAATTGTGAACACACGTCTTGACACAATCAGCAATTCAAGGTTTCATCCTTGCCCTTTTTTTTTGTCGCTCTGAGAGGAAGCGTGAAGAAACATCAGGACCTAACTGTATCGCTAACGCAAAGCGAGATAAAGCGAGATCCGCGCGAGAACTGCGCTTGATATGCCACGCCGCAACAGAAACACCTATATTATTTAATCTCGCTCTCGCTCAATCCCGGCTCTCATGCTTCTGATGTGGCCTCACCCTAACTCCTAGAGATCATACCATCCATGGCATCTTTGACACTTGAGATCACCCAACAATAGGGGTACAACTAAAGGTGCAACATGAAATTATCGGGTAAAGAGCTACCTTTGTTTTTAGTAATTAAAATAGTGTACTCCTTATGCAAATCAGCTTGCAAAAAAAGTAAACTATTCCACTATCGCACCATTTTGTGACGCTGAAATGGCATCAAGCCACGCTGCATGTGTTCTTTCGTCCTTGGGTTTGAGTCTATCCTATCTATTATCGTAATTAATAATCATTCATTTCATCAGTCCATCCCAAGCTGTCTTATTGTGCAGACCTAGGCCCCCTAGGCCAGACAAATTTTCTAGCTTGCTGTAGGCTAGCTTCATACTTCAAATTGATCAGAATTCTACATTGTGATTACCGGTACTAGAGATCTTAAAGGATATAACTTGTGTGCTTATAAGTATAATCTTGCCGTCAACTACAGTGTTTTTTGTTTGCTGATCAGAATTCTACATTGTGATTACCGGTACTAGAGATCTTAAAGGATATAACTTGTGTGCTTATAAGTATAATCTTGCCGTCAACTAGTGTTTTTTGTTCGCTTACAATGCCCAAGGAAGACCAGAAATACCGATCCGAGCAGTATCGCCCTGAATGGGAGAAAGAAGATTGGGCGCAAGGATGGCTGTCACGTTCAAAATTAGACACGTCTAAAGCATTTTGCACATGGAAACAACCCCAGGAAAATCCGAGCTTATGAAGCATGTTCAAACAACTGTGCACAAGCAAACCTCTAAAACTCTCGTTAATAACACACAGCCACTCTCAAACTTTTCATTTGGCAAAAGCGTCGCTTCAATCAAGGCAGAAATTAACATCGTCGCGATGATTGCAAGGAAAAATCTTAGTTTCAAGCTTCTAGATTATTGACGGTAACTCTGCATGGCATCGACAACGACTCCAAAACCATCCGAGATATTAATGCAACAGAACAAAAGGCACGTACATCATTGGAGAATGCCTCTCTACTTATGCGCATGAACAGCTAGTTAAAAAGCTACAGGAATCTGGTTCATTTTCCATTTTGTGTGACAAGGCAACCGACATCAGCATGAACAAGATTTTTTGCGTTAACGTCAGGTTCTTGGATGCATCCATCCAGCAACCAACCACGTTGTTGTACAAACTACTGCCAATAGAAAAGGGAAATGCCGAGGATTGTTTGCTGCATTGGAAGAGGCTTTTGAAGGAGACAGTCTGGAGTGGAATATGGTCGTGGGATATGCGTCTGTCGGAGAAAACCTAATGCAAGGAACAAATGATTCTGTGCTCACCCGCATCATAGAGGCTTCGCCAGGGATTTTCATTCTAAAATGTTTCTGTCACAGCATCCATCTTGTAGCCGGACATGCAAGTAAACATTTGTCGGCCACAGCAGATCAACTCATCCATGATATATAACTATTTCAAACTGTCTCCCAACAGACAAGAAGCAGTTTTAGAATTCCTAAAGTTCGTAAACGTAGATCCCCACAAAATCCTGAAGCCTTGCCAAACAAGATGGTTGTCCGCCAATCAGTGTGTGAATAGAGTTTTGGAGCAGTGGCAAGCCCTTGAATTGTACTTTACAGCAGAATGTGTCGAAGCCAAGACACCTGCAGCTGGCAGAATTTTGCAAGCTCTCCGCGCCCCTTACATCAAGGCAACTCTAGAGTTCAGTTCATTTGTGCTCAGAGACCTATGTGGACTCAATGTCATGCTGCAGTCCAACAAATTTGTACTTCATAAACTTGTTTCAGAGACTGAAAGGATCACCAAAATGTTCTGCAGTAACTTTCGACAGTTGCCTCAGACGTGTAGCCTTCAACAAATCAAGGTAGATGATGAAACGCGCTGGCTTTCACTTGAGAAATGAGAGTGTATATCCTGGAATACTGGCCACAGAAACCATTGAGAAGATGAAGCCTCACGAGAAAGAAAGTTTCTTCATCCGAAGCAGAAACTGGTACAAGGAAGCTGAAGCCTCATGAGAAAGAAAGTTTCCTCATCCGATGCAGAAACTGGTACAAGGAAGCTATCAAACAGATTGAACAGAGAATCGATTTGTCCAACGACCTGTACCAGGCCATGAGAGACATTGACCCCAAAAAGTTTTAGGACGGCAGGGCAAATCCAAAATCTGCAGGTATCATGTGCAGAAAACTTCCAAAGTTCACCAAAGACCAAACGACACATCTTCAAGACATTGACCCGTCGATACCTACCTTGACGTGGTGGAAGGGCTTAAGGACCCGTAAATTACGAGTCCAACAAAACGGTATCACAACAAAGGCGCCCAAAATCAGCATGGATATGTGCCGAGGTCTCATACCAAAGCACACATCACAGCTGCGATAGACTACTGGTAGGGGAGCCAAGAGTAATTGCCCTTACAGTTAGGCAAAAAACCACGTCTCTTGCCAAGTGCCCGGGAGCCGAAACAGACCGCACCCAAACGACCGATGTCATAGGGACGAACACCCTGTGGCGTTGGGTGCCAAAAACAATGGTCTCAGTCCTCCAAGACCCAGGTAACAGGCCTGGGGACGGAAGGCTGGAAAAAGCAGCCCAGAGAACGGAAGAAGAGGTATTCGTTGGCTTGGTCTGGACTGGATCGTCATATCCGTCTGGGCTACAGCTAAACGAAAAGCTCACACTAGGTTTATGTGGTGGCGTTAGACCATCGTAAAAACCGAATCCTAGCAGAACTGGTACATGCTGCCGTCCCTCTTGGTTGCGATGCCCAGACGGACGCCCTGTGCCTGGAACCGGAGAGTAGTGATGGGTCTTACCTAAGCACTATATGAAAGTTTCAGACACAGACATAACGTTGGGCTGGGCAACCGTAGCTGCCCCCGTGCCCACGTGGCCCTCCGTGCATGGAGCCACGTGGCGCCTCCAAGTGAGCATGGGCGTGTAACAATCCTCAGGAAAAATCACACGTATCCTGAGCGTGCATGGAGCAAGGGCCATTCAGAGACCAGGGCTCAAAAGATGTGATTTCAGCGAAAAAATCCAAGTCCTGAGGACAGCGGCGGTGAATCTTGCTGATCAGGAAGCAACACGAGTTCCGAACCACTAGGAGGCTCGGCCCACAACATGGACAACGTCTTGCAGCAGGCGAATAATTTTTCGGAGGCCACTATCTTAACAAGCAGCTCGGATACTGCTGACAACGTCTTGCCCACTTTCGTTACACAGAAGACATCGTATCCGAGGCCCCGGACACCACATGGACAGGCACCGGAGGCCACTAAGGAGACCAGGTCCTTTAAGCTCAGCTTTGCGAATGCTGCAGCTTAACGTCAAAGGAGTAGTCCCGAGAACCATCGAGCTGGCGAAAGTCCTTGCTGATGGTAAGGTCCACGTCACATTACTGCAAGAGACCCTACACGGTAAGCGTAGGGTCAGAGTAGCTGGGTACACGGCCCACAAGTGTGACTGCACTGACTGCAGAGGAGTAGTCCTTCTCGTGAGAAACGGGATAACTGCTCAAGTCAAGCACGAAAGACACGGTGGGACCGATATCCAAAAGGTGGTGATAGTATTCGAGGGTGATGAGTATAACATTTGGAATGTTTACAACTCACCCAAGAGTGCTATGCGGTTAGAGTTGCCGAATGGACCAAACTACCGGCGGACGATCGTGGCCGGTGACTTCAACGGACGTTCCCGTGGTGGGGGTACTCCGATAGAAATAATATCGGGAACGACATCGAGGCACTTTGTGACTCGACCGACCTGGTAATGTTGCAGACGGCTGAAACTCCGGCCACTTTATTACACACCAGGCATGGTACGGAGTCTAGCCCGACCTCTCACTCTTGTCGTCGGATCTGTCTGATGAGCTGAATGTCCTCGGACGTCGGCAGTGACCACTTGCCGAGCCTGCTGACTATCAAGGTAGAACGCGGGACCTCGAAACCCTGGCCCAAACAGATCTGGCGGTATCGAAAGCCAATTGGGACCTATACCGCTACACAGCGGATAGGGAAATGGATCAGGTCTTTTTCAGCAATAACGTCGATGAGGATTATACAAAGATCAAAGAAGCAATCCTCAAAGCAGCGCAAAAGGCAATTCCAAGGGTGGATACACACGTTATTCACCCTTTTGGACCGAAAAAATTGCCCAGGTCGTGAAAGAAAGGCAAAAGCGCACACAAGGGTGACACGGCACCCTGATGAGACTCATAGAAGGAAGTACAATCGGCTCAGTGCTGAGGCAAAGCTTCTCATACGGGAGGAAAAGCGGAAGCACTGGGTTGAGAGATGCGAAGGGCTTGACCTGGGGAAGGACACACGCGGGGTGTGGAAGCTGCTAGACCAGCTGAAAGGGCTCGACCACGTGCGTAACCCGACTCCATTGAAGATGGAGAATGGCAATCTTGCCTTTTCTGATGCAAAAAAAGCCAAAACCCTCAATAGGCATTTTGCACGGGTTAACAAGGCCGGGCCCAGGGAAGCTGGAATACGCAGCGAACGCAGGGGGCTAGAATGGGAAGCGAACGAGAGGAGTGGCGATGGATTCGCATGTGCTCTGACCCTACAGGAGTTGGACAGGGCAATCAATCGAGCCAATGTCCGTAGGCGCCGGTAACGACCAAATCTCTAATGAGATGCTGAAGCATCTGGGACTATCGGCACAGCAAAAGCTGCTAGGTTTCTTCAACGAGACTTGGCGAAAGGGAGCGATCCCCAAGGAATGGAAGGTTGCAATCGTCACTGCAATCCCAAAAAAGGGTAAAGATCCCACAGAACCACAGAGCTACAGGCCCATCTCGCTCACATCTTGCGTTAGCAAGGTTGCTGAGCGAATGGTGAATGATCGCCTGTACAGTTATCTGGAGCTTAGGGGATACTATCCCAAGACCAAGCGGGTTTCCAAAGAGGAATGCGACCGGAGGACCAAATTCTCAGAATGATGCAAAATGTCACCGATCACCTTCGCAAGAGGGTAGACTCGGTGGCAGTGATCGTGGACCTCAAACAAGCGTATGATCGCGTTTGGAGGTCGGGCCTGTTGTTAAAAATGCTCAGAGTAGGTGTAGGTGGGCACCTCTACTTTTGGATTCGTGATTTCCTGGCGGCGCGGGTGATCCGAACCAGAAGCGGTGCCGCCCTGTCCGGTGGCCTAACCCTAGAGGAGGGTCTACCGCAAGGCTCAGCACTGAGCTGCACCTTATTTCTAGTGTTTATTAATGATGTTGCCCAGAACGTAGCTGGCAACGTGACCATGTACGCCGATGACATGGTCATTTGGTGTCAGGGAAAGAACGTAGAGGATGCGGCCCAAAAGTTGCAAAATGATCTCAATGTGCTGAGCTCTTACTGTGACCTCTGGAGGGTCCAGGTGAATCAGGATAAGACGGTGTATACCACCTTCACATACTCACCGATTCGCCGAAAAAGGAGCTCAATTTGAGATACCGCGGTCAGGGATTGAAAAAGGACGATGCACCCACCTACCTGGGTGTTAAGCTCGACCCAAGACTCTCGCTAAAGACACATTTGGAGGAACTGGCCGATAAGATGTCCTCGAGGCTGAACGTGTTGAAGAAGTTGGCCAATACCCGCTGGGGCGCTGGCTTCGATGTCCTGAAAACACTCTACGTGGGACACATCAGAGCCGTCGCGGAATATGCCATGCCCGTCCTCCCTTTCGTGGCCCATACGAACCTCCGACCCCTCGAGCAAGTCCACAACCGGGCCTTGCGTTTTATATGTGGTGGAATGAGATCCTCACCGACAAGCGCTTGCCAAGTAATGACCGACATGGAACCGCTATCGGTAAAAGGCGTGATTACTCGATACTTAACACTCTAGAAAGACTGCGACGATATCCACGGGGGATCGACGCAGAGACATGATCGAAGAGTGGCGGAACTCATACTGTATGAAAGAAAGTGCTTCATGAAAGAAGCAGAAAAGCTGAGTGAGGAAATGGGTTTAAGAAATTTACCCATGATTGAGATTACAGTATCCAAAGTACTCCCGTGGGTCGCGCCTTCACCGCCTAGGATCCATGCGAGGCTTTTGCAAACGGCACTCAAGGGGTTAGATCCCTTGATGCTAAGGACGTTGGCGTTGAAAACGATCAAGCCGTACCCGAGCGATGCAATCAAAGCATACACAGACGGTATTCGTCTGGCATCCGTCCGCACGGGATACGGCGTGCTCATTGAGTACCCGAACGGTGAGCAAGAGCGAGAGGAGGAAACTGGGGAAAGTATCGCTCGTACTACGAGGCAGAAACAATCGCCTATACGTGGCCCTAAGCAGGGTAGCTGACTGGCTCGGGAACCACCGTCATGAGACATTCGACGGTGCCCGAAGTCCGAAGGAGCTGCAGTCGTCTTCACTGACGCGAAGTCAGTTCTCGAAGCACTCGGGAACTGGCACGTGGCTGTGGAGGACCCGCTTCTCGGCCGAGTGGTACGACTATTGGGGCTGCTTGAGACACACCTCGGTGTGGAAGTAACGCTCCAATGGATACCTGGACACTGCGGAATCCCTGGCAACGACACGGCCGGCAGATTGCTAAAAACCCGGCGCCAATCTAGATGAAAAATCAACCGACCTAACAGGACCTGGTCTGGAAGACGGGTTCACATATGACGCAGCAAGAGGCTCTGCCGAGAGGCAATGACCGACAGATGGATTGCGGATTGGGCAAAAGACACAACTGGCAGAGAAGTATACCAACACATGCCAGGTCCTAGGAAAGATGTGGCAGTGGAGGACCCTGAGATGGAGGGACCAAGCAACCGTTTCGGGATGTCGTTTGTCATCTAAAGTAAATAATTCAAGTGATTATACTTTTATTTTAAATGTTTTTACTGGATTGGATCAAAGACAGAAGCATTTCATTCTCTTGTTGGATGAGGTTTATGTGAAACCTCTTTTGACATATCATGGAGGTATGCTGTTTGGAAAAGCCATCAATTACCCAGAGCATCTTGCAACGACAGTGTTAGTGTTAGGTTTTATGCTAGTCTCTCCCTTTGGAGGACCTTCATTTCTAGTTAAGATGTTACCAGTTTGGAGACTAGATGCACAATTTACTATTAACTCATATTAAAAATGTAGGTGGCTCTACAATATGCATAATATGTGGATAATAACAGAATAAACCAAGTCTTTTTCAAAATGTTTCCTTTAACATCACCATGGAAAACAGATGACAATATATTTTTACTTTTTGATTTTGTACATATCTTTAAAAATATCAGAAATAATTGGCTTAAAGAGAAAACTGGAGAAATCACATATGACCACAATGGAGATCAACTGACTGCTAAATGGCAGCAAATCTGTCAGCTTCAAAAATGTGAAGATGGGGAATTAATAAAAATGTCTAAAGTCACATTCCAAGCAGCACATCCAAAACCAATAGAGAGGCAAAGAGTTGAGACATGTTTAAAAAGTTTTTTGTTGTGGTGAAACAAAAGTAGCATTAATAAATCACCCAGGCATGACATTTTTTTAAATCATGAATGGGAAATCTTTTAATGAAGATGTACGACAAAGAGATCCTCTCCGTGCAGCAATCGTCTCCCCTGATGATAGCCAACTACATATTTTAACAGAATTTGCTAATTTTGCTGCAAGTTTAAAGGGCTCACATGGCAAAAGGGAAAAAAAGCTGACAGCTGACACAGCCACTGCTATCCAGCACACTTACTTGGGTGTTGTTGAAATGGCAAAATACCTTTTGCAAACAAATAGATATATACTGCTTGTAAAATTCACAACTGATCCATTGGAAAAATCATTTGGGAAACTCAGAAGGTAGTGGTGGTACATATTTTATAAATGCACAGCAAATTTTAGAAAAAGTGAACTTAATGAAAACAAAAGTTTTGTTAAGACTTAATTTAGATGTATCTGGTTTACATTCTGAATCGGGTTATTCTTGTGAAAAATGTGTATTTCACTGGACTCATGAACTCTGTGAATTGATTGAATCATTGCCAGAAATGGAGAATTCAGTCAAAACAGAAGTGAAGTGCAGTCTAGTAGTCTACATTGCTGGCTATGTCATAAGAAAAGACAAAAACCTAAAGGAGGATAGCTTTTGTTACTTTGAAAACTATGGGGAGTTTACATCTTCTTCGAGTAGAGGAGGCCTAGTTCAAGCTGGACACTCTGCATGTCAGTGGACCATCTTTTGCTACATAGCATTTCAGGCAGTGTGTGACAAGGTATGCAGAAACTCTCTGAGTGAAATATTTATGGACATCTCACAGTATTATGATTTTGAGATGAGACAACACAACTGCTTTGTCTTGAGCAACATTTTGCTAAATAATTTCTGCAAGATATCAAATCTACCTTCTGAGAAAGAACCTAAACAAAAAGTCCTAAAGCTGTCTTAATAAACAATGTAAGTTAAAACCTTTGTCATTTAAATATTGTTTTATTTTTTTCATGAATTAAGATATGTGTCTATGTATGTAATATGCAATATTGCGTGCATATATGTATTTTATAATATATGTGCATGCATATTTTTATGTATATGTCTGTGTATGCATGTGTTTATCTATATACATTTGCATATTAGTGTGTATGTATAAATGTATATATTATGTGTATAATATGCATATATATGTATTTCATATCTATATATTGTGTGAATATGTTTGTATATATGGACGCTTTTAAGGACAAGTGGGCTAACCCACTTTTTCAGCAAATGCAGATTTACCATAGAAAACAAAAGTGGGCGTTGCCCTCTCTCTGTGAGAAGTTTCGTTTCACAAGCGTATCTACTAGTTTCGTTATGAATCGAAACTGGCTTGTGTTTCCAAGAAAACCGAGTCTTTCTTAAGCTCACAAGCGGGCTATCCACAAACATGGCGGCTGCCTCAGATTCAGCGAGCTCTCAACTTAGTGAACAAAATGGTCCACAAGACAATGGAATCGTTATATCAGGTAAGTTTATGGCTTGTTGCTTTCTGTGTATTGTATCAGGCTTCAAATGGAGCTCATTTTAACGCATGAAGTTGTTAATTTTTGAGAAAATGAGTAAAATTGTTTACAAGCATCGTAGGGGATAGCCCATTAATACTTTACTTAGAGGTTGCTAGGGATGATGGGATAGCCCATTTAACAAGGGGATAGACCATTGTGCTTACTGGCTTATAGAAGGGTTAGACCCCTTTTACATTTATTTCACAATAGGAAATTGATACATTCTGTTGGGATAGACGCTGAATTAATTTGGGTGGAACTAGTATTAATATTATTAAAATTTTGTTTGAATGTTTTTGAAGTCCAAGCAATCGGTCTAGACCATTGTTACAAAATTCACTACTCATTATACACAAACATTTGATCAACGTTTTGTTTGGTATGAAAGACTTATTTTAAGTATGAGACATCTGTCCTGGTAGACTCTCTCTCTCTCTCTCTCTCTCTCTCTCTCTCTCTCTCTCTCTCTCTCTCTCTCTCTCTCTCTCTCTCTCTCTCTCTCTCTCTCTCTCTCTCTCTCTCTCTCTCTCTCTCTCTCTCTCTCTCTCTCTCTCTCTCTCTCTCTCTCTCTCTCTCTCCTCCTCTCTCTCTCTCTCTCTCTCTCTCCCTCCTCCCTTCCCTCTCTCTCTCTCCCCCCTCTCTCTCTCTCCCTCTCTCTCTCTCCCTCTCTCTCCTCTCTCTCTCTCCCTCTCTCCTCTCTCTCTCTCTCTCTGTCTCTATCCACTTCTGTCCTACCACCAAACAAAATGCCATTTTAATTATTATTAATTCAGAGATTTCTTTTGGTGTTTTTTACAGAGACAAGAGAGCATTTTCATAATGCGCATACGCTTCTTTTGGACACATTCTAAAGTGGTACTGTGGAGGAAGAAAATAGTTCAAAGCAATCTTTTTCGCAAGATCTATTCAGCCAAGAAACAAATGAGTGTTCGGAAAATTCTGATGTGAACGTCTTTAATGCAGATAGTCAAGACAATCAACGTTTGAACACTATTGATTTTTGCGGTTAATGTTTTAGGCGTTACACCGTGTTTTTCATTGTCATTGTCAGAGCACAGTGTTACTGAAAACATTGTTACTGAAAATCCACCATTTGATGAAAATGCGTGTGTTCTAAGTGATGCTAAAACTCAAACTCATGATCCAAACCTAAATAGTCATGATAATCAAACTAATAACACAGCAGATTTAGCTGCAAATGCCTTAGGGGTTACACACCATTCATCTCAATTTTTGTTGGACCCAGTAGATGGATCCCAAGACCTTTTCCAAGAGCCAAATAGGGATTGTGACGTCACCGACACGAATATTGTATCGAGCACCCCAATTCATTACCATACCACCATTAGCACAAATTATAACAAACAAGGCTGCAGCAATCCTACAGTTAAACCGTGTTTCTCAGCATCACAGCACATAATTACAGAATACGTCAGTAGTGAAGATACACTACATAATGAAAACAGGCCTGTTCTAGGTGAGGATGAAACCCGTGATCCAAACTATACTCCAAATTATAATGCTGAAGAAGAAGAAGAATGCAATGCAAGCGATGTTGACCAAATCAGTGAGACCTCTCTTCAGGATGGACAACGCATCTGGACTTCTGATGAACCATCTTCCCCTGCAGGAATAGTGGCACGCGATGATGGCCCACCCGTTGTAGAGGCATGTGAGGCAGATAAAACTCGACCTGGTAGATCAACTCAACGGAAACGTGTGCGAGATGAAGTTCAGTGGAAAGTAAATGTTCGAAAGCGACGCAGAAACCACGGAGAAGAATATTTTACCAGGAAAGGAAAGGCAATGGAACATAAAAGTCTGGACGATACACCATGTGGTTATGCGCCAAACAATGCAACAATAACGTTAAGTTTGAAGCAAGAAAAGAGTTATTTCATGGGTTTTGGAACTTGGGTGATTGGTCAGCCCAGAATTCATACTTAGTTGGACTTATCAAAGTCAATGCAATTAAGCAAAGAGACAACCGTGATAGGAGAGGACGTACTGGTGTCGAAGGACCAATTTTACCAAAGAAGGCACAGAGAAAAATTCAAGGAAAGTACAATGTGCAAAACAGCTCAGGGGTGACAACTGCTGTATGCAAAAATTCTTCCTTGATACTTTTAAAATTTCGAATGGCAGACTTGATCGAGCCCGCAAACAGCAAATACTCACAAGGGCCCTCGAGCTGATCAAAGGGGACGGAAGAGCCAAAAATAAGACACCATTATACCTGATAGAAGAACTCAGGAAATTCATTACAGATTTCCCGAAATATGAATCTCATTATTGTCGTGAAAATGGTCAGTCTGTATCGACAGGGAGAATGTACTTTGGACCTGGACTTAAAGTTGCTATACTTTTTAAACTCTATTCGAAGAGTGCATGAGTAATTCCAGGCCGTCTGTGTCAGATCCTATTTTTAGAAAGGTGTTGAAGAAAGACTTTAAGCTAAGTTTTCATCTTCCTTTAAAAGATACGTGCAAAACGTGTGACATTTTTAAAGTAGAGATAGCAGCTGCAATTGCTTCAAAGAATACTGAAAAGATTAACGAGTTGCGGAACGAGAGAGAACAACACCACTTGCGAGCGGAACAAGTGGGAAAACAGATAAAGGAAGACAAACAAAAACCCAATACAAAAGTGATTTCCTTTGTCCTTCAAAAAACATTACCAACTCCTGTCCTAACAACAAACGTTGTTTATTATAAAAGACAACTATGGACGTACAATCTAGGAATCCATGACGAGCAAAGTGGCAAAGCGTTCATGTGTATGTGGCACGAAGGACAAGCATCGAGGGCCGAATGAAATTGGCTCTTGCTTAATCAAGTACATAAAAGAAAATGACATCCCTACAAATTTAATTGCATATACTGACACATGTGGGGGCAGAATCGCAACATCAAGATTTGCTTATTCTGGCTTTATGTTGTAAATGATGAGTCAAACAATGTTGAAGTGGTTGATCAAAAGTTTTATGTTTCGGGTCATAGTTATATGAGCTGCGACAGAGATTTTGGCAAAATTGAACAACAAAACCGAACCACCCATACATTTTCTTACCTGGGGATTGGGTTAAACTTGTGACAAATGCTAGCAAGAAATTCAGAGTCATTGATATGTCATCTGATGATATAGTTCATGTTGAACAATTACTGAAATCTATTGTGCATAGAAAAGCTGATGTAAATGGAGAGAAAGTTGAATGGTTAAGAATTCAATGGCTCAGGTTTAGAAAAGAATGTCCTTTCAAAATTTTCTTCAAATATTCCTTGAATGAGGAGGTCCCTTTCCGATGCCTTGATATTGGTAGAAGAACCCAAAGAGAAGGCAGACCGTCTATAATTCCAGTGTCTGACCCACTACCTCAACTATACCCAAACGGCCATCCCTATCAAGCCTCAGTTCAATGATATACAAAGTTTATTTCCTTACATTCCATCGGTACATCATGCCTTTAATAAGTTTGTTGCGGGAAGGCACACACCGTGCTGACGATGGGAATGATGATATTATGGAAATGGAAGTGGATGAAACACAATAGATCTATGTTTTGTAATGCGTGTTCCAACACTAACATTCTCTTTGTCGCATGTTGAATCATTATAGTGTACCAGTACCAGCCTTTGTATGGCATTTCTTTGGTAATATAGGTTTGACAGGCTTACAGTACAGTTACAGTTACAGCATCTTCGATTCATAATAGTATTTTATTATATTTTATCATATGTAAAAGTAGACCAAAATGAGTCTTCTTACAATACAAACTTTTCTTTCCTTACTTTAACAAAAATACGCCCAATTTTTATAATGTCTAAGGAGTCTCCTTATGAAACATACTTTTCTTTCTTTGATTGACTTAATAAACACATACATGTAGACCATAATAATAATGGTTAAAATTAAAATAAACATTTATTACATTGTTCTCAAACATGAGATTTTGAGATATAACAAGTTTTGTTGGAAATGAGAAATTATGTGTCATGTTTTGAAAACCTTAGCATAAAATAATATCAAAATTTCATTCTTAAGATTTTAATGAGTAGAAGTAGAAGAAGAATCTATCTGTTGGTGTGAAATGCTTTTTGATAATAATGATTTTATGATAAACGACTATTCTGCTTTATTTACATACTATTACTATACAGTGTTACTGTTAGTAAGTTACTGTTATTAAATTTGTATTAGTATTATTGATCTACTCTTTCACAAGTTCTTTTTAAAGCAATAAACCTAATTAATTATATTGTGACAGTGCTTCTTGATATCTTAATCCAAAAACATTGCAAATGTGTCTGTAATTTGATGGGATAGCCCATTGCTATTCTAATATTTGTTTTCACAATGATATCGCAGACATATGAACAACTGGGCCAACCCATGTTTTTCACGGAAATTCTACAAAAACTATAAATAGATTTGCAGAGCACTTATGTGTATTCAACTCATATTATCACAGTTTAGAAACAGACACATGTACACCAAATATCATTCCGAAATAAATGGATGAGAGATGATTTTGAGGGTTCAAAATCTTCTTTGCTGATTTTCACGAAAAGGTATTTTCGGGATAGCCCCTTGTCCTTAAAAGCGTCCATATATGTGTGTACATGTAAGTATATCCATATATAACATGTGTATATGTATATATATAACTATGTCTATATATGTGTGTATTTGTGTATGGATATGTCTGTGCATGTTATGTATATATATGCATGTATCATGGACACGCATAGAAATGTGTCTGACTCTGCTAGCAGCGTCATAACAAATAACACGTGAATGAGCTATTTTTAGCCGTGACCTGTGCGTAGTGATTGAGTTTATAATATAACAATTCCTTTTTAGATAAATTCTATGATATAATTATTTAGTAAGCTAAAAATATAAAACATAGTATGATTGTATGATACTAATGTTTGAAGAATTATTTTGAACGCCATTAAATAAATAAATTTAGCATTTTACCAGCACTATTTAGCGGAGCTAGATTTCCGGTTGCTTGTGAGTTGTGATGTGTTTTGACTTTTCGGTTCATTGCTGTCAATTGTTGTTCGCTAATTTCTAATTTCTAATTGTTTGGATTACCTATTTCCTTTACAAAGGTACGTTTTTACCCTCATCGATATTGTAATTTAATCTCTGTTTACTCTTATCAGTCAAAATGCTGAATCGGTGCAATATTGTTAATTGTAATGGGAACTACAATGATGAAAATAAGTGTAGGGTGTTCAAACTTCCCAAAGATGACAGAGAACGACAAAGTTGGATCGCTGTGATTCCCCCACGAAAGATTATGTAATAAAACCAGAGAGGTTTTTCATTTGTGAAAGGCATTGGCCTTCAGATGTTACAATGATAAAGATACCTGGAGGTCTAACTGTGCCTGCGATCCCACCAAGTGTATTCAAAGGTGTGCCAACTTCATGCTTACCAACACCTAAACCTGTTGCTCGTCCACCTCAACCAGAAGACAGACAACTCGAATGGTTTCGGAAAAAAGATAAAATTGCTTCCTTTGAAGATTTTCACCAGAAAAAAGAATTACGGAAAAAGTATTCTAATATCATTATATCAAAACTTGAGGACAGATTTATTTTGTTTTTATGACCAAAGATTACTCTGAGAGTAGCATGTCTGTGGTTGTCTATAATAAATCAACGTTGTGTTCTCCTCTGACTTTGTCTTCAAAAAAGATGTAAAAGTATCTTTAGAAAATTTTTTAAATCCTAACAATGGATTAGCTTATTATTCTCAATTTTTTGAATTCGTCAGTGCTTTGAAAAACTATGATATTGAAATGAGTCATGGAATAGACAAGGCAGTGGAAATACTTATAAATATACAACATTTAGATATAAATGAAACTGCTACTGCTAATGCTAAAGCAAAGAAATTGAATTTTATTACAAGACAGTTATTACAGCTTCTCTCGCATAAATCCTTTACAGTCTCAGATTATTGTTTTGGCATAGAGGCATTCCCCCGTTGTAGTTATGATCAGTTACGTGAATTTTGGTGCTGCCAAGCAAGCGTAAACTTCAGTCCATCGTGTCTGGTACAAACATGGATTCTATTTTAGATAAAACATTCAACAAGACATACCAGCAGCAAAAGAATGTATTCCTTATTATTGATGAGGTAAAAATCCGACCAACAATCGCTTATTCTGGTGGTGTTTTGAGCGGGATGGCGAAATAACCCTGAATTGAAAGCCTCATCAATGCTTTGTATAATGATGAAATGTCTACATGGAGGACCAAGCCTTATGATTTCTGTAATTTCAGTCCATAAATTAACATCTGCATATCAATTCGACGTAGTAAAAGAAGCAGCTGTGGTTGTTGAAGAGCAGGTGGGATTGTTTTGGGATCCATCACAGACAATCATAAAATAAATCAGCAATACTGTAAAATATTCACCAGAATCAATGACCATCAAGCGATTCATCCATTAGACAATCAACGTCCTTGGTTCCTCTTGTTTGATACAGTTCATATTTTTAAAATGTATCAGAAATAACTGGATAACAGAAAAATGTCAGAAATTAACCCTGGACAAGACTAATGTTGGCTGTTTTGCAGATGTGAAAGATCTATACAAAGTGGAATCTAACATTCTGAAAAGAACTCCATTAACACAAGCGTCTGTCTACCCATCAAGACTGCAACTTCAAAATGTACAGCAGGTTTTAAAGGTTTTTAACGTCAAAGTTGTTGCTGCGCTTAGACTGCAAGGAGCCTCAGAGACAGCAACTTTAATACAACAAGTAATAGACTGGTGGAATGCTGTGAATGTATCAGCAAAAGGCCAAGACATTAGAATGAGGGACCCAAACCGAGCTGTCCAAGACCTCAATTCGACCAATCTCCAAACATTCCTCAACATCTTTGAATCTGCTGACTCAGGCCATGGAACAAAACGAATTCAAAGTCTAACCCATGACACAAAAAGAGCTCTTGTGCAAACAACCGAGGGCTTGATTGCTGTTTGTAAACATCTGTTGTCAAATGGATTCAAATATGTGTTGTTACGTGAATTGCAGTCCGACCGTATTGAAGGTGAATTTTCAGTGTATCGACAGTCCAATGGGGCAAACGCTTTTATGAATGCTGGAGATGTCTTGACAAATTTCAAACGGCGATTAGCCAGGTTTGCTGCATCATTTCTAGAAACAATTGAAGTTGAAGAAGACCCGACAGACCAATCTCACATTTGTCAAGGACCATTGACTGAAGATGATGCTACTTCTATTGAACATTGCGTTGTGGCTGTCAATCTCTCTCATGCCGAAAGAAGGTGCGGCTGTCAATCTCTCATGCCGAAGAAGGTGCATGCTGTCAATCTCTCTCATGCCGAAGAAGGTGCTGCTGTCAATCTCTCTCATGCCGAGGAAGGTGCTGCTGTCAATCTCTCATGCCGAAGAAGGTGTGGCTCATGCTGTCAATCTCTCCATGCCGCCGAAGAAGGTGCGGCTGTCAATCTCTCTCATGCCGAAGAAGGTGCTGCTGTCAATCTCTCTCATGCCGAAGAAGGTGCTGCTGTCAATCTCTCTCATGCCGAAGAAGGTGCGGCTGTCAATCTCTCTCATGCCGAAGAAGGTGCTGCTGTCAATCTCTCTCATGCCGAAGAAGGTGCTGCTGTCAATCTCTCTCATGCCGAAGAAGGTGTGGCTGTCAATCTCTCATGCCGAAGAAGGTGCTGCTGTCAATCTCTCTCATGCCCGAAGAAGGTGCTGCTGCCTATGTTGCTGGTTGGCTAGAAAAGAAGGGCCAGGAGGAGCTGATCTTTTTGCATGATGAACCTCTCGTCTCAGGCAACATCACTGACTTTATTGAGGAGGTGTCAAGAGGATCCCTAACTGTGCCTCATTCTTGCACTTATGAGATTGTCAGGATTGGGTTGAGCTTCATGAATCATGCTAAAGAAAGGGCTTGCTGTCGTCAGAGACTTGTCAACGTATTGACCATAATGGACACATATTATGATCTTGGATTGTCGTCCCCCCAAGTGAGTACAAGTACAAGGATAATAGCAGTTGCTTGAATGATCTTAGTTAAGGAATCAGAACATATCCACACGGAAGTCCTTAAAAATTCATTTAGAAGTAGTAGTAGAAGTAGTGCTAGTAGTAGTAGTCAAAGTAATAGAATAATGATAATAATAGTAATAGTAATAATAATAGTAATAATAATAATAATAATAATAATAATAATAATAGAAGTAGTAGTAGTTGTTGTAGTACTAATGTGAGGTGGAGGAGGAGGTGCAACTAAAGGTGTTCAGTTGCAGTAAGGAAAATAGTTTTGTTTTTCAGAATACCTAGTCATAGCCATATAGGAATTTAGACATAGAGGTGATTTAAAATTAATTACATGTAATTAATTTTTTTACTCAAAACTTCAAAAGCTGTTTCGTCGTTTGGCAAATGTCCTTCTTCATGGATTGCATAATTTGGAGAAAGACAAAGAGAAGAATGCAACTCTTTACCAAACTTCCATAAAAAAAGCTAGATTGGCAGAATGACGTCATAGTTATTGTGAGTACATGTGTTTTCTTCTTCAAACATGATACAGTAGATCACAGATTTAACAACCAGCCCCAGGCAGAAAAAAAAGTTTGTTATTATCTACAGTTTTTTAAATATCAGTCATAAACAAAGAAGAAACAGCCGTTGGTGGGCATTACCATGAACTCGAAACCGTTAGTTTGTTTTCAATGTGTTTGTTATAATCGTGTTTACTGTATTTCAATTAGATATTGATAAAAAAATGTTACTGATATCAAATGAGACTGTTTCCATGAAGAAATTATCATTTTTCAGTTAGAAAGAGTATGACTTTGCTAGACAGACAGGGATCTATAACTGCGTGTCCTTATTATCTAGTAGTCCATGGCATGTATAATTTTTTAATGTATGTTGTTTTGTGAACACATGTCTATGTTTGTATATAGGTGTGTGTGTGTGCTTAAATGTAGGTGTGTATTAGCATACTTGAATGTTTCCTATTGTTATAAATCATTGCATGCTTGCATTATGAATGAATAAGATTTCTTTATACATATTTTTTTCTAGCGCATAGAGCATGGATTAAGTTTTTCCATGGATATGCGCTATAAAATGCTATCTATTATATTAATTATTATTCTTCTTCTTGTTATTATTATTATTATTATTATCATTATTATCATTGTTATTTTTATCATTAACAAATGTATTCCAAATTTCAAAACCTTTTGATAATATATAATGGTTTTCTATATTGGGAAGCTCTTTTTACATTACCTAGAATGGGAAATGAGACTAGAACTATATCTAGTTATAGATCTAATAAAATCAGCTTTTGTAGTCATCCCTAACACATTCCTAACTTTCCCTTTCGTGTTGCCGTTTAACTTATGGTCTCGCGTACTATTATGCTAACAGGATCCTTCCAAAACCACTTTTAAAATACACTTATCTATATTTACATTAGTGTTCCCAGATTTAAAAATTGCATAGCTAAATATTAGGTCTCTAACGGCTGTCGCTTATGTCTGCACTCGACTGAACACACAAGAAATAGATGCTTGTTCTTAATGGATCTACTCAAAATCTAGATAATAAAGCTTAACAAACCCATCAATTTATCGCCTAAACAACGTGCCCACCGCTACTCGGAGAAGATCATTTTTTGCATTTTTTTACAGGACTTGAGAATTATGGAGCCTACCAAAGATGGGTCAAAACAACATCAGAGAGAGCATTTTTCAAAAAAAATGAAAAACAAGGGAGGCATTATGATTATGAGCAGTCAAGGTCAGAAATAGAAAAAGGTTTAAACTATTTTTAACTTCAGATCTCCCACTCCACCTGGATGGAAGAGATGATGTTTGAGGGCCGGGCAAATCGGTTGCACACAAATTTATTGATCAAAGATTAAATGTACAACTGAAGAACACAAAGACTTTTTCGACAGAGTAAAACAACTGAAGTTAAAAACAATGGAAAACACAAATAAAGTAACAAATTCAAAGGGGAAAATTATTCAATTCAAAGAACAAGGGGATTTTAGCTTTTCAACTTTTAATCAAGTCTCAATAGCAGAACCAATCAGCATTGAAAAATGATGACATATGACACCAGTCCCGCATTGCTTGGGTACACCAGACGAGTTTATGGCCAAGACAAACAAAGCTACTGCAGTTCCAGTTTGTTGCACGTGATGCACATGATTCTGTTTATCCATCTTCAACCAGAGGCGAAACCATTTACATTGAAGATGGGAATGCTGTATTTTATACACTCAAGGAGTTGGCCAACGTTTGAGTTGATATGTTTACAGGTCCTTGACAGATTAGCAAAAAACGGACGTTATTTTTTGTTCGTATAAACGATGTTCCATTAAAGCACAGGAAAGATTGGAGTGAGTGAGAAGTTCATCATTGAAGGAATACACCAGAGGAAACCTGCAGACTTCAAATTATTTCTTCAAAATAATGAAAACAAAGTGCAATTTATCAATTTGATGGGCGTCTGGGAGGGCAACGTGCCGCATGTGAAATTTGTTTTTGTGTTTTTCTCAAAATGCCATTTTTGATTAATTAGTCACACTATTTTGAGTAGATCTCTTAAAGTTACTGTTAGAATTAGCTGTAAATTTGACACAATGTTCTGTATAAATAAGTATATCTTACAAAGAGATTTTCTAGATATTCTGTATAATTTTTTATTTTTAAAATTTTTTGTGTCTTATTGTCCTGAATTATCGGAGATCTGAATATAACCAAAAGAGCCAACTTTGAGGCTGGATAACTAAAAAAGTGATAAAGATAATTGAAATCAGCTTTTGTAAGGTGTTAGAGTATGCTAACATAGAGTGCCCATGCTAAATATTAGGTCTCTAACTTAAATAGTTCTTAAGATCTACTCAAAATAAAATAGCATATTTATCGCTGACTCAACATTTTGTTAAATCACGCATTCAAAAAAATGAAAATTTTTATTTTAAGGTTTAAACTATTTTTACTTCAGCCATATGAACACACTGATGTTCATAAACAAGTATAATAACAGTAATACATAGATTTGGGTTATACCATAGCCACCTCCCCTTAATGCAATAGACATAATTTTGACCATGTATGCATATAATATTTTGTTTAATACCATCTTGAATTTGGGTATTTGAAAATAAAAGCGTTGATAAAAATGTTGATTTTTGTTCAAATGTGTCAAACTTTATAGCTTAGTATTTGTATGGAAAGCATGATTAGATTGCATCATTTTGGATGATCTGTTGCACAATGTTGTGGAGTGTGTGGAAACACCAATACAGAGTTTTTGTTGTCTTTTTTTTCTCCTGCAGCTGGCTAAAAGCATAAAAACGCGCAGTTTTCTGTATTTTCGGATCTGCGAAATTTAAAAAATTCATAAATAAATTATTTGTTGTCCGATTTTCAAAATTGAAATTGCAATCTTCATAATTCTTTGAGAAGAATATAGATTTGTAAACTCAATATTGATATTTCAACAACAAAATTAACACATTCCACACCTACTAAAAGAAACTAGAAAGATGATTTCAGTTAAGTCAGTTGAGAAAAGCACCCAGACAAAAAAAGGGGATTGCTTTCTTGTGAGAAAACTTGAAGAAAAGTTTCAGATCAGGGTAAATGTTGACAAGCAATATAGGAGAAGTGAAAAATCTAAATGACAAAATTGATGAACTTAAGAAGCAAAAAAGAGCAGAACAGCAACTGAAATCAAAATACAAAATTGAGTTAGCAGACACCCTGGAAACGGCACAAACAATTTTGCTGGAAGATAATGATTGTAATTGTAAACCTTTAAATTTGAAAGCAGATGGAAACATAAATAATACTTATTCCAATGATATTCATGTTACTTTCATGGCTTTGCAAGGAGAAGCCGATGTTGCTGCATCGAAATGTTCAAAAGTAGTCAATGTTATTTCCAAATATCTTTACAAAAATGAAATCAAGATAGATGACCTCCCTACCACACAGACGGCCCTTAATTTTGCAAGTGAGGGTTATTTCTTGTCAAAAAACGCAGGCTATTGGAGAGTATTAGAGATTCCAATCACTTTACCTTTGGTATAGATGAAACTTCACGACAGAAAAGACGATACCTAGAAAGACACATAGTTTTGTCAAATGGAGGCACATTGAGTTTAGGCTTTTGCGAAATAGCCTCAGAAGATGCAGATACCCTGCTTACAAAGTCAATTGAATTACTTAATGATTTATGTGATATTTACTGTTCTCATGGTGAAACTTTTGATCGAGATAGCCTATTCAAAGAAATTTTGGCAAAGATGAGATGTTTGATGAGCGATCGTGCTTCTGTAATGAAATTGTTCGACAAGAAGATGGCAAATTATAAAGTAGAAATTTTAGGCACTGATTGCAGTACCTTCTTTTTATTTTGCAATGCTCATTTTTGCTAGGTGTAACCACTGCTGTGGAGTCTGCTGTGAAGGAAATAAAGTCTAGTTTTGATGAAAAAAATATCAAATTGAGTAGGGATAAATATCCTGACAAATATTTTAGATTTAGTCACGACAGTGAGCTGATTCCTTTTCGGTTGATAAGACATGCAGCGGATGTGTTTGGGCCCCGACCTGACGAGAAAAATGGATGTCGTTATGAATGGTTAGTGTATTTGGAGTCTATTGGCATTCAGTCTCGATTTTCTAGTTACAGAACTAATAGATTCAATAACATTTTTGACAATGCTTCTTCTGCTATTCTTTTCATAAAGACCACATTATTGACTTTTTAGTTAACAAAGCTTCAAATGACAATCTTAAGCTACAGAGCATTCGTGATGATATTGCAGATGAGAATATAATGGCAATGGTGTCAGCTTTAGCCAAATTTAATTATTTGTTTACTTCTCCATTTTGGAAGTTATTGAATAGCCATGTTAAATATGGTCAGTTTCCCCCATTTGTTGTTCTCATGCGTCAGTTTCTTGTTAAAGGCCAACCTACAGAAACACCCGTCTTCTTGGATTATGCAACTCCCTCTCTGGACATGAACTGTCTTGAATCAGAAGTTTTTCATGAAACATTCAATTTGATTTGTGTAAAAACTACTGTTGTTCTGGAGAGGCAGTTGTCTGATTTCATTGATGATGGTGTTTTTGCTGGTAATATTGCTAATGATGTAATGGATATTTTAATGACTGCTCCATTGTCAAATCTTATTGGTGAGAGGCTCTTTGGAGATCTCGATTTTGACATTGGTAAACGCAGAAATGCGTCTCTTCATTTACGTTCTGCATTAAATATGTTTAAGCATAATAAAACTGGGCAATGGTTGGGTAGGAAGAAGAAACAAGATGCAATCAATTTGTTGAATGCTGCAAGAAAGAATAGGAAGAAAATTAAACGGAACAGTATGGAAGAAGAGAAAAGGGTGAGAAGGATTGTAAGGGAACGGTTGGAAGAAAATGAAAAGAAAAGGAAGACAAAGGAGTGAGTGTCATATCGTGGGATCTGTTGTTGTGACGGGTATAAAGTTATACCAAGATTACTTCAACAACTGTGGGTGCCCCTGACATCACCATGGGGTGAATTCGAGAACCACTACTGTTACGATTACTAGTATTGCATGTAGAAATGCTGTTGCAGGAGCTGTCTGTCATGTCATCCTTCAATCTCCGTAAAACACTAATAACTGACATCACCGTGTAGGATGAATTCCAAATAAAGACAATTCAAGAATCACTGCTGTTACTATTACATTTAGAAATGTTGGCACTGTCTCCTGCCATTTTCTTTCACATCTGACATCTTTCAATTTCCCGTAAAACATTGTTATCACACAAACACACTCACACACACATACCCATTTGAGGTACATGTACATCCTCCTATTCTCTACCACTACCACTAAACGCACACACTCTGTCATTCGTACGATCATCAAGAGAGACACACACAATACTATACGCATTCAATGTATCACTGTTTTGTCTACGCAAAAACTAGTTTATATGTGTAGCTGTGCGTTTTGCGGTGGTGTCTTTCGATCTAGACCCTTCTCTAGAAGTTTAGGACTAAGCTTCTCGGGGTGCGCCAGTTCGTCATGCAAATACAAATACAAAACAATACACATGCACACATACATAACAATATGCCCGTATCCATACAATACACACGCACACAATAATACACACGCACAAATAATACACACGCACACATACAATACACACGCACACATACATAACAATGTGCCCCCGTATCCATACAATACACACGCACACATACAATACACACGCACACATACATAACAACAATACACACGCACACATACAATAACACACCCGTATCCATACAATACACACGCACACATACATAACAATGTGCCCGTATCCATACAATACACACGCACACATACAAAACAATATGCCCGTATCCATACAATACACACACACACAATACAATACACACGCACACATACAAAACAATATGCCCGTATCCATACAATACACACGCACACATACAATACACACGCACACATACAAAACAATATGCCCGTATCCATACAATACACACGCACACATACAATACACACGCACACATACATGTGCCCGTATCCATACAATACACACGTCTGAAAAAGGACAATGAAGACATTATTATTATTATTATTATTATTATTATTATTATTATTATTATTATTATTATATTTTATTTGTATTACAATTATTATTATTATTATTATATTATTATTTTGACTTTATTATTACAATTATTATTATTATTATTATTATTATTATTATTATTATCATTCAGTAGGCTAGATCTACTTACTTTTTCTACCGAGAATTTGAAACTGTATGTTTTTTTCTTTTCATTTATTCCAAACATGGGGAGAAAATGTTCAGTCTACAAATGCAAATCTGGATACGACGGCGAGAAAGTGACAGTGTACAAGTTTCCAGATGGTGAAAGTGAAAGACATCAGTGGATATCTTGTATACTCAATAAATTCACCAAAGTTACTCAGTTTATGAGTGTATGTGCTCGTTATTGGCCAGCTGATGTTGCTTTAGTGCGGAAGAAGGGAGGTAGATACCCCGGAAGAAGGGAGGTAGATATCCCGGAAAAAGGGAGGTAGATATCCCGGAAGAAGGGAGGTAGATATCCCGTTCCTTCTGTACCACCATCTATTTTCCCCAATGTTCCCGATTCCTGTGTGCCAACTCATACTTCGTGTACACCGAGACCAACATCAAAGTCCCTCAGCTCTGCAAGAAATCCATCGTTTGATGACATGTCAGAGTTTAGGAAAAATGAGCGTCTTAAAGAAGCCACCTTTTTGGATGAGTTTAAGGATAAATTTTCTTCAGTAGGGCTGTTGTCTTCTTGTGGAAATTTGATTACATTACAAAGTGTTTGTAGAACTGGTTGTGTTCATACATTTTCCTGTTATTTTACTTCTGGGGATGATGTCAACCATTTTTATGTATCATCTGAATTGTATTTCCATTTGAAGCACATCCATCAACCATCGGTTAAAAGCACTGTGAGTAGTGTGAGGCATTGGAGTGAGTTGGAGGAACTTGTACGTTTTGTTCAGCATTATTCTGAACAAGAGAATATGAAGCTCAATTTTTTTATTGATGCTTTTTGCTACCCAGAGGTACAATCGTCCAAAAAATACCCGTATTTATTCTTTGGAAGATCTGACATTGGCCTTTTCTTGGTATTCTATGTCAAGAGCACTCTACGTTGTGTTAAGGATTTTTTTTAATGTTTACCCTCTGTTACAGCTCTAAGACGGATTACTCGGGTTGCCAAAAACACCGAGGATAATGCTTTATTTACTTCTGTTTTTTGGCCAGCTGGATCCAAGAAGCAGAGGATGTATATTAATTATTGATGAAGTTTATATTAAAGCTTCTCTGTCCTACCGTGGAGGAACTGTCTTTGGGTTTCCTGAGGATCACCCTGACAAGTTGGCGACAACTTTGTTATGTATTATGGTGAAGTGTTTTTTTGGATCCAAATCCAAGTCATTCCTCGTCAAATTAATTCCATGTTTTGCTATCAAAGCAGAGTTTCAATTTAATGTTATTTCAAATGTCATTAATACGTTGGAACAATGTGGAGCTGCTGTTTTTGGGACTTTTATTTTTATGTGACAACAACCGAATGAACCAACGTTTTTTCCCCAGCATGTTCAACTCACCAGACCCTGCACAGCCCTGGATTGCTCGTTCTCCAACGTCTTCTTCAAGACCATTATTTTTAAATTTTTGATCCTGTACATATCATCAAAAACATCAGGAATAACTGGCTGACGGAAAAATGTCAGACCATCAAGTTTACCCACAATGGAAATCCCATGACTGCTAGTTGGCCTGAATTGAAATTGCTTTTTGAGTTTGAACGTAACCATTTTTTCAAACTCTCTTCGTTAACAAAGTCTGCCATTCAGTTTCAGCCGAAGGGGAGTATTTCAAGAATTGTTAACATATATCTGAAACGATATTGTTGTAGAAGACAGGAGGGAGAAAGTGGAAACACAGCCAGCAAAAGACGAAAAATTGCCAAGCTAACCGTCGTCAACTTTTGTGGTCAATTTATGATATTCCATGGGGATGCAACAACAAAGACAGTCTACGCCATGACCGATAAAGACACCAATGAGATCGGTGCCATTAAGAGCAACATGCCTCATGTTACCTCTATGTCTATGCTTTGTGCATTTCATGTGCACAAGGCTATAAAGGCTAAGGCACAAAAATTGCAATGTTCAAAAGAGGTGAGGGTCAGCCTGCAGCGGCTCGCCAATGTCCTTGTCACCACAAATGACATTGCGACATTCAATATAAAAATTAAATTGTATTAAGGAACTGAGCCCTGATTTTTTTATGTACTTATCTACACAACACACTGGTTGGTTAATCACTTAATGTTGATTCCTGGGCGTATCACGCACGCCTGCACGGTCGCCTGTTGAGTCTCAGCGGGCAGCCATGGCTTTCATTTTCATTGAACAAATTTTTGGCTTCTTTGACTGAGGAATTCACCAACAAATTTGAGGACAACAAACAAGAAAGCAATGCAATGTTTAAGACGAAGTCGTCTGAAACTGTCATAAAGGCGAATCAGAAGTCCAAGAACCAGATCCCCTCGCACTTTGTGTACAATCGGGTGCACTATGTGTGTACCCATTATGGCGAACCGAGAATCCGTGGGAATGGAGTCAGATCCAGGACAAAGTAAGTGAAGTTCAGTTGTATCTACTTAGATCTACATCTATTACATTATCCCGTGGTGCCCATTTTTTTTTATACTTTGAGTTGACAAAGTGTAGATCCTAGTTATGCTGACGGAATTTTTACTTGCAGGCCTGGCTATGCTAGTAATGGTATGCTTCCGAAATGTTTTACTCTGGCCCTTTCAGGCCTAATATAGATCTAGATCATGGTGAAGTATTGTCTAGATTTGTTTTACTCTCTATGCCACTTTTTAGGTCTAGTTATGCTGAACATTTTTTTACTTTGACTCTTCCCAGGCGTAAGTACCACAGAATTTTTTACTTTGACCCTTCCCAGGCTTAGCCCTACTGTCGAAATATTTACTTTGCCCCTTTTCAGATCTAGATCTAGTCATGCCCATGCTGCCGAAAGTTTTAGATTGACCCTTTCCAAGCATAGTTATGGTGCCTAATTTTTTACTTTGACTTTGATCCTTCCTAGGCCTAGTTGTGCTGCTGAAATTTCTACTTTGACCCTTCCCAGGCCTAATTGTGCTACTGAAATTTCTACTTTTGACCCTTCCCAGGCCTAATTGTGCTGCTGAAATTTCTACTTTGACCCTTCCCAGGCCTAATCGTGCTACTGAAATTTCTACTTTGACCCTTCCCATCCTTTCTACTGAAATTTCTACTTTGACCCTTCCCATGTTAATTGATGCTACTGAAATTTCTACTTTGACCCTTCCCAGGCCTGGAAATTTTATGCTTGCAGACATTTTTACCTTTATCCTTTCCCGAGTCCTAGTTATGTTGCCGGATTTTTACTTTGACCCTTCCCAGGCCTGGTTATGTTCTGAAATTTTTAGCTTTATCCTTTCCCAGTCTAGTTACATATACTTTCCAGGCCAGGCCAACATTTCTGAAACTTCTGATCCTTTCCAGGTCTACATGTATGTATGCAGCCAACATTTTTACTCTGATCCTTTCAGGTCTACATATATATGCAGCCAACATTTTTACTTTGATCCTTTCCAGGTCTACATATATATGCAGCCAACATTTTTACTTTGATCCTTTCCAGGTCTACATGTATATATGCAGCCAACATTTTTACTCTGATCCTTTCCAGGTCTACATGTATATATGCAGCCAACATTTTTACTTTGATCCTTTCCAGGCTTAGTTATGCTGTCAAGTTTTTCTACCACGACTTAGATTACTTTCCAGACCTAGTACAAAATTTCAATTTCTTCCCCAATTGTGTTGTTTTCAGACACTCAGCAACAGGATGCAAGGCATCATTTGTACTGAAGTACAATTACTATGAAAAACACATCTCTATCACAAATGCCCACATGACTCATAATCACTCAACAACACCTGAAACATTTGCACAGGAGCCCCAAGTCAAGCGACTTGCACAAACTGAGCGGAAGAGTTTGGAGGTATGATGTTTGTTACTGAACCATGTAATGAAGGCATTGTATTTCTTGATTTGTTGGTGTTTGCACCTTACCTTCCTTTTACCTAATGAACGTTTCTTTCAATTTGTTTCCCCCATGAATCAAGTTGATTTTAATTTTAAAAAAGAACAGGTTGCTTAGGTCTTCCTTAAAGAGGAAATTGAGGGAAGTAATGTTGGGTCCTAATGTTTCCTTGCACTTTTTCTCTCCCTTCTGTAATGTCTTTTCTTCGTAGGACATTGTGGAACTAAATCTGCGAAATGAAAATCTCATGCGCATGGTAAATACCAAATTCAAGAAAGCATATACCTTGGCAGAAATTCGGAGAATGAAACATCAATGTAAGTACTACTGTGCCCTGGTGAGTTTTAAAAAATAGTTTTTATCAATTTGGTATTCAGTGAAGTTTTGGATGAGTTAGAACGATGAAGCAATAGCAGCTGTCCAAAAGCAGACTGTCCAGTAAACCTGCTATTGGACAGAACCCTAATCTATCTATTTATTTAACCTTCGCTGTACGTCGCATAAGGCGAGCTTTGTTTTTTCCTATACAAAAGGTCGGGGTGTGTCACAGCCCACAACGTACGGATTGGGGTAGTAAAAATGCATGTGCGCTGGTGAGTATGATTTTTAAGTTACGTCACTACAATTTTGCTCACAGGTAAATGTGTGATACTTGAGGAATTCATGAAATTTCAAATCTCTAGGTCAAAAATTGTAAATTCTGGAGGACTTCAAAGGTCAATTGGGGTGTATTAAACTATTACACCCCAACGTACGGCGAAGGTTAAAAACAAATCGCGCAAAATCCCCAAATTTTAGTCAGCCTCCACAAACTATATTTCTTGACGGATTTCGCACAAAGGCGCCCATGTAGGTGTGGGGCCCTCTCCTGGGGATGCAAAGAATGGCACCTACTGTCTGTGTTGCATGGTACAATGTACAGTAAAAGGCTGCAAAATGTACACACTTTCCTCCCTTAATGTCCCTTCTGTCCCACTGTCTATATACATGATAGCTGATTGTATTTTGATGTTGATTCTGATTTCAGTGAAGTCTGGTCGTGCCCGTGCCACGTGGAAGATTTATTACATAATTTGGAGGGCTACAGTCCTATGGGCAAGTTAAGGTCCACATATCAGACAACGGAAATGGGAGGTTGTGTGATGATGTTGCCTTTTCAACATCCCACATGACCAACTTGTTTCACAAGTACCCGGATGTAATATACATGGATGGTTAGTACCACTTTTTGTTATTGTGTTATTTACTGTATTTAAAATGTCATCTCCATCCACCATTAACAACCCCCGGGTGTGCATCGGTTATATCTCTATGAAAGCAAGTCTTTAAATAAACTTTCCCAGCCTGGTACAGTAATAAACGATTAATCACAAGAACTGTACTCCGTAGTGATGCTATACTATAATCATTATCCTTGATTACTTTTTATAATCCCTAATTTCATGCTAATTCCCGGTCTCACGAATCTCTACCTGCCAGCGGAGGTGAATTCCGCGTTAAAGTTCAAGATGTCAAAACGCCCATTAGCTAAGAGGCACAATCTTTGCACCCCATGCCCTGCTCCGTAGCATTACTGGCAGTCATTTCGCATTGTAACGGGAGAAGAAAAATAATTCGACTAGAGTCGCATGTGGCAATACTGATACAGTAATTCAAGGGTTAAATCTAGCCTAACTATACCCAAAGTACATCATGTATAACAAAGTCTATCTGTCATGTCTTCCCCAGGAACATATAAGACCAACAAGTGTGGTCAGCCTCTGTACCAGGTCATGGTGGAGGATGGGTGTGGCAGAGGACGAGCAGTATTTTATGCCTTTGTGCGCCAGGAGAATGCTGATATCCTGGCAAAGATGATGGAAATATTTGCCGAGTTCATGGAAGAGTCTGTCAGTCGTACAAAGTATGCGATGACAGACAACGACCCCAATGAAATCAATGCCATCAAACAGTACCTTCCTCATGCTTCAACTCTGCTTTGTGCATCCCATGTACACAAGGCTATGAAAGCGAGGTTACATAAGCTGCAATGCTCAAAAGAGGTGAGGGACCGCCTGCACCAACTGACCTATGTCCCTGTCACAAAATATGACATTGCTACATTCCAAAGGCAAGTGGGTGAAATTCTGTCGATTTCCCCACTTTTTACAATTACATTAACAACCACTGGCTTAATTGCGTTGAAACTTGGGCATACCATTGCCCGCCTCCACAGTCGTCTGTATTTTAATGACACTAATAACAAGTGCGAGGGGGAGAACAGGAGGTTGAAGGAGATCCTGAACAGCAACACATCCATGGCCATGGCTGTGAAGAAGCTGTTCCAGCACTCGCTGACTCAGCAGTTGGATGTCAGGGCTGCCTCAGCTATTCAAACAATGTCATCGACTCACTTCCGCGATGCAAATCCTCGTTAGCAGTCTTTGTATGCTTTGTTTTCAGCATATGCTATGCAATTGATGATTCAGGACCATGCCTCCTTCCCAGTTCCTGTTGTTAATGGCATTGACTGTGTTGATACTTCTGGTGTTCAGTACCGTATTAGTGGCCGTCCTTTGACCTGTTCTTGTACATTTTTCTGTCAAACGTCTCTGCCTTGTTGTCACATGCTCTCTATCTTTGCTGAATCTTTTGATCTTGCTCAGGCTGACCTGTAGTCTCCTGGCAATAGGTGGCTGAAGACCAATGTTATTGAGGATGTTCCCCTTCCTCGGGTTGCACAGACTTGCCAACATTTCCGATTTGGGCAGAAT
This sequence comes from Doris montereyensis, assembly GCA_037039925.1. Taxonomy (NCBI): domain Eukaryota; kingdom Metazoa; phylum Mollusca; class Gastropoda; order Nudibranchia; family Dorididae; genus Doris; species Doris montereyensis. Next base: position 218,363 of record JAXRKP010000416.1, read on the forward strand.
TATTACGATTTTTTGGCATGAATTCCGCCATTCCGCATGGTGAAGAAGTGCAAAACCGAGTTTACGGCTTCAATTTCAATGGCAGTCCTGGCAAATCTTATTATTCAAAAGTGAACGTGCAGTCAAAGAACAAAGGGTGTCACCAGTTTCAGTTTTCTTCTGAACAATTATCTCATGCCAAAAGTGCATGTTATAAACAGTTGAAGTGATTTTAGAACAGTACATTCAGTGGTAGCTTTGTAAATATATATATTTATCCGGCGTAAAGTAGAGTTTTAAAAATGGTATACAGTGAAAGAAGCAGTTTGAGAGCACCAAACCAAACCTGATGGTCTATCGCAATAACTGGAATGGTCACTTTGAAACTGCTGTTCTACGGAAACCAATAGGAAAAGGGAAAAAGCTGAATAAAAATACAACCACCCTGCAACCTAGCTACTCAAAATCTATTCCAATCACAAGGACCAAGTACAATGACTTACAGGTTTTAAAGAGATTGTGCAAACCAGCGAACCACAAATACTTTGACAATCTACCAACTTGTGACAATAACGCGGACAGATCGGATGATCTCAGTGAATTGTCTGATAATGATGACTGAAATCCTTTGCTGTTCCCCTTTTCTTGTAGTTTGTAGTACCGTATTGATTATTATGATTTTTTAAAGTTTATTATCGACTTCTGCGGTAAGGCTATGTGGAGAAGGAGAGAGATTATATTATGCTTTTTTTAATCATACTTAAGCTGTAATGGCAATGCATAGAGAGAGAGAGAGAGAGAGAGAGAGAGAGAGAGAGAGAGAGAGAGAGAGAGAGAGAGAGAGAGAGAGAGAGAGAGAGAGAGAGAGAGAGAGAGAGAGAGAAAGAGAGAGAGAGAGAGAGAGAGAGAGAGAAAGAGTGCGCTCCATATTTCGGGACCTACAGTTCAAAGTTTTGGGTGGAGTTTGGAGTGTGATACGTGTCATGCCAACGAGATTTCTGCAAATGCTTGTGGTATGTGACAGAATGCATCTGTTATGCTTGACACCTTATTATTTTACTCCTGCTTCCTCACAAACAATGAGAAAACAAGACATATGGAAAGAATTCATTTATATCCTTGCGAAATGTGGGAAGGCAGATGAAGTTAAAATGTTCTTAGAAGACGTTGTGAGCCCTCTGAGGAAGCAAAAATCTGCTGCTGGGAATGAAAGGATTCATAGAATTTTATCATCACTGTTCCAACAATGTGATCCAGAAACACTTGTCACATTTCAACTGTATCGGAGATTGTTGTCTGAATTTAATACATATGCCAAGAAATTCCTGGCTGCAAAACCACAATGTCACCTTCTTCATACAAGCATGTTCCATTTGGATAAAAGACTTTTCCCGTCATTTCATAAAATCGGAAAGTATTCCTCTCAATGCTTGGGATTTATTTGAATTGGAAATATCTGCATCGATTCAGTTGAGGGATAGAAAACTTTTTGTGGGAACACACTGTACTCCTATCCTCAAGGGGCTCCTCAGACTAGAGCTTTTTGGCTGCCTTCATTCTTCACTGCATTGAGGTCTGGTTATGTCAATGCTTCAAAAATGTTGAGGAAAATGCCGTTATTGAACAAGACTTTAATTGGACTCAGCAGTCTTGATCCAGGTGTTCAGTGCTGCTTTGATGAAAACCACCTCTGCCAGCTGAACGTAAGGCATAATAACAAAAATTTAAGATTTTCAGGTTTGGTTGGTTTTCAAAATTAGGTTTCAGGATTCAGCACCGTGAGGTACTGGCACATAATGAGATGAAGTCATTGGGGATGGTGCAGTGGTAGATGAGGTCATTGGGGATGGTGCAATGGAACCAAAATCTTTGGAATTCATCTGAAGGGTCTCTTTCTCCTAGTCATTCACACTTTGTCTACTGAGATTAATAGCTTTCTTCCATGTTGATTCCACTCTTACAGGATCTGAATGATGTGGTGTTTGACTTTGATGATGATTCTCGAGATGACAACTATGACTCCTGCTCAGATTCTGATTGTCCCAACGATTTTGTTGTGCCTCAACTCAGAATAATTCAGTCCAAAATGTTTTAGTAGGGGCAGTTCAACAATTTGATTCCACATTCATCATCTAAACCCTATAAATGATTTTGCTCCAGTCGATAAGACCTCCACATCATCGATAACCCAACCAATGAAAGAAATCCCAAATGGAAATGAGCCATCGGCTTCTCTAAAGACAACTAAGATCGATAAGAAACACTTCTGCCTCTGCTTTTTGTGGAAGGCCCCAAGTAAAACTGAAATGGTACTTGATTTCATGTCACATAAAATAACCAAATAGGATACCTTTTCTAACGTCTTCTGAGAAGACAAGAAAAACGAACTGTCGAAATTGAGAAATGCTGGAGACCATCTCCATAATTTAGATGTTCTGAAGGGCACTGGAGGAGAGGAATTAGTGAAGCAAACGACAAAAGCAAATTATATTTCATGCCCAAGCTGTATTGGCTATTTCTATAAAAGATATTTGTGGCGACACAAATGTCCCAACCGTTGCCCGACTGGCCATCACAGGAGAGAAGGAGGCGGGCAAGAGGCAGCAAGTAAAGAATGGAAAACTCATGATCAAACCAATCAGATAAAATACTTTCCATTTGACACCAACTACTTTGGCATGTAAAAGAAACAAATTTTCACGGTAAATTTGCGAGGTCCATAGAAACAAAATGAATAAACTTTAATCCTTGCTATTAGCAGAGAAGGATAAACACAACAAATGTAGAAACAAATAGGAACAAGCAAGCAAAAAAGAAAGAAAAACCTGACGTAATAGAACATCAAACAGACATAAATAAACGAACAAAACACACAGATATTAGCAGTAACGGCCGAAAAATAGATTCTCTACGCAGACATAATTTCTTTTGATCTCACAAAATATGAAAACAGAATAGGAATAATAGAAAAGGCCTTTTGAAAGCAGTGCCTTCTTATCTCTACTCTGACTTGGGATTGCGTCATTCCATTGAACAGGGAGAGGAACATACAACTTGTCGATGTTTTGACACAAAAGATTTGGCAACTGTAACCTTTAGGCTAAGTTGTATGATACATTTAATACATCTACATATCTATGTAGGCCTACATAATAATATCTTCATATTAACATTATACAGTTAGTAGAGTTCCGGTTTTCTAGGCATACACAATAGTGTGATAGTTTGCCATTGCTTTCCAAGCCACATTTACTTTCGCCAAGTCAGAATAGACCTAGCTACCCATTTAAGCTGCTCGGTCGACAGGAGGGCCAGAAAAATGTGCCCGAACTGGCAATTAAAGCAGGCCTTCGTGTCGGTACTCATTATTATCTCCATTATATTTATACATGTATACTGTATGTGTAAAAGTACGTCTTACGTAAACAGAATTCAACAACATGTATTATTTATCACTTAAGTAAATGTATTATAATTCAACTACATGTATTACCATTACCATTATCAACTGAGAAAAAATTCTTGAATTCAAGGTGAACTCGTGTGTTATAGAATGCTCATTAAATTAAAAATCCCATTGGTGTTTCATCAAGTCACCAAGTAGAGGCATCGCCCTTTTGACAGGGGAACAGCTTGGATGCAATAGAATGCCTCTCTTTTTAAGTTTTTCTTAAACTTTCCATTTCCAGTGCTGGTAGTGTTTCACTTTATTGTTCATGGAGCATCGCACATCTGTTGAGTTCACCTTGGTTAATCGTTGCCATAGTCACACAATGTATACAAATAAATTACGCATTTTACATATATTTAAAAAACAACCCAGATCATGATATTATGGGATGAACATTCAAAACATAATATCTTGTCATAGATCTCTCACACCTCAAAAGTAGTTTCATATTGATGTACGAGTATTATTTCCACCTTTTATTAATACAGGCATTTGTGTAAACCATTCAAGAGACCTGAGTTCAATTCTCAGTCCTGGAAATTTTTATGGCGCTCCTGTCGACCCAGCAGCGAAATGGGTAGCACTAGCAGGTCCATTCATATTCAGTGAAAGTAAGGCGGTGCGGAAAGCAATGGCAAAATACCACGTTACGTCGTACGTTTAGAAATATGAGAATTCTACTCTTGCTTACCCTACGATGATCGACTCGTACGGGACTTACTTTGCTTTTTGTGTAACACCTGTGGTCATTCAGAATTAAATCTTTACTTCAATTATAATAGCTTTTATAATATATTGATCAGTAAAGTCAGGTGGTAGCTTTTTAAATTCTTTACATCTCATAATATGAGAATTTACAAATAATATACACTGTCTACAAATATATAAGTTAATGCTACTTAGGTCTGATCTATTTTGGGGCATGAACTAGTATTTTGAGACACACATTCCTTTCATCAGAGCAGAACAATAAGAATCAACTGAACTTGTGTCTTTTCATGCCCTGGTGATCACATGACAATAAGAATCAACTGAACTTCTGGCCTGGAGAATTGCCCAGGTTGTCAAAGAAAGGCAAAAAAAGCACCCTGATGAGACTCATAGAAGGAAGTACAATCAGCTCAGTGCTGAGCGCGAAGCTTCTCATACGGGGAGAAAAGCGGAAGTACTGGGTTGAGAGATGCGAAGGGCTTGACCTGGGGAAGGACACACGCGGGGTGTGGAAGCTGCTAGACCAGCTGAAAGGGCTCGACCACGTGCGTAACCCAACTCCATTGAAGATGGAGAATGGCAATCTTGCCTTTTCTGATGCAAAAAAAGCCAAAACCCTCAACAGGCATTTTGCACGGGTTAACAAGGCGGGGCCCAGGGATGCTGGAATACGCGGCGAGCCCCAGGGGCTAGAACGGGCGGCGGAAGAGACTGGTGGCGATGGATTCGCAAGTGCTCTGACCTACAAGAGTTGGACAGGGCAATATCACGAGCCAAAGGTCCGTAAGGCGCCGGGTACTGACCAAATTTCTAATGAGATGCTGAAGCATCTGGGACTAACGGCACAGCAAAAGTTGCTAGGTTTCATTAACGAGACTTGGCGAAAGGGAGCGATCCCCAAGGCATGGAAGATTGCAATCGTGACTGCAATCCCAAAAAGGGTAAAGATCCCACAGAACCACAGAGCTACAGGCCCATCTTGCTCACATCTTGCGTTAGCAAGGTTGCTGGCGAATGGTGAATGACCGCCTGTACAGCTATCTGGAGCGTAGGGGATACTATCCCAAGAGTTGCGCCTTCACCGCCTAGGATCCACGCGATGCTTTTACAAACGGCACACGAGGGGTTAGATCCCTCTAAGGACGTTGGCGTTGAAACGATCGAGCCGTGCCGAGCGATGCAATCAAAGCATATTGTCAATTTTCTTTTGTGACAAATCAAAACAAACAAACATGACCATGTCTACTTTTGCTGATGATTCCGGGATTGGGAAAAATATCCTCCCCAGGCGTTTTACTGGACAACAGGCATTAGATTTGTTCAGAAACTGCCTGTGATGATGTTAGTGATTTCGATGATGTTTTGGACAGTGATTCAGGGAGTGAGAAGTGGCAGGTGATGACAGTAGAAGTGGTGAAACTGTACCAGCATCTGTATCAAAACGTCGTTTTAGATATATCACTAACTAATGAAAGGGAAAGAGCTAGAGTAAGAGCAAGCCAGAGCCATCCTAGATCTAGCCCTAGCAATGTTCCAAGTACTAGTAGATCTAGATTTAGTATTAGTAGTGACACTGACAGTGAAGATGAAGCTGAAACTCCATTAGCACTGGTCCATGGAGGAGGGTTGGAGAAGGTGAGGAGACAGTGAATCATTTTCATTTGGGATTCTGGCCCTAGACACCAGTGTGGAGAAAATGGTGGACCTTTTCAGTTTCTGCAGCTGTTCTTTGATACTGATGTGGTAGATGAGTTGATAGATCAGACCAATAAGTATGCTGAGTTAGTCCTTGTAAAGCATCCCAACTCATCCTATTTTCTGCCTGGAATTCTGTCGGCCGATATGAAATGTACACATTTTTTAGCGTACTCATTTCTATGGGAATTGAGCCAACGCCATTTGTTTCTGATTATTGGTCGACACTCAAGCATAACCATACCCCATGGTATGGGCAGATGTTCTGCAGGAATTATTTTCAGCTCATCTACCACAGCATGATACACGTATGTGAGCCAGGTACAGAAGGTAAAGCCAAGATAGAACCATTCATCAACAAGCTTTTGGGAAAATTTCAAGAATCGTTCTACCCTTTATGAAGACATTAGCATTGATGAGATGGTAATTGGCTTCAAACACAAGCAGTACAATGCCTCCAAGCCCAAAAAACATCACATCAAAACATTTGGGGCATGTGATTCTGCGACTGGCTATGTTTATAATATCCTAACGTACTTTGGCGCCAACACCACATACAATCCTGACACAGATCCTGATTCTCAGCAAGCTGTCAAAGTATTCTCAACACTCATCACTCCACTAAACAGATCAGAACATCACATATATATGCAGACAGATATTATAGTCAATGCCACTTCTTGATTATTTACGAGAACAACGTCATAATTACACAGGCACACTCAACACAAACAGGAGACACTTCCACAAGAAATAAAAAATAACATGAGACTACAACACATGGAAGAAAGATGGTTCTACAATGGAGACAAAAGATGTTTTGTTATTGGTTGCCTGGAAAGACAAAAAGTCTAGAAAGCCCTGTGTTGTTGTATCAAGCAACGGTCGGGTTGGTTTGGTGGAACGTGAAGAAGGAAGACGGCATGTAGTCAAACCGATCATCATTGACAACTACAACCATAAGATGAATGGATGTAATCGGGCTGACCAGATGTTGTCATACTACAGCACCCATCACCGTAAAACAAGACGGTGGTGGAGAAAATTGTTTCAATGGATGTGATCGGGCTGACCAGATGTTGTCATGCTACAGCACCCATCACCGTAAAACAAAACGGTGGTGGAGAAAATTGTTTTAATGGATGTGATCGGGCTGACCAGATGTTGTCATGCTACAGCACCCATCACCGTAAAACAAGACGGTGGTGGAGAAAATTGTTTCAATGGATGTGGGAAGTGTGTCAAGTAAATGCGCATATTCTGTTTCTTATAAATCAGCCTGCTGCTGCAAGGAAGTGCCCCTTCTAAAATTTCAAGGACACACTCATCAGTGAAATTACAGCTTCTGTCGCTACCATCACACCTCCCCATCTTTTGGCCTTATCCTCAAAGCCTGGGAGAAAGCCCAGAGCAAATGATGTTGAATGTCTGCAGGGCAACAAACATCTTGTCAACTTCTCTGGTCTTGATCGTGAATGCGTCATGTGTCGCACCATAGGGAAATGAAAAAGATGAAGTTTTTCTGCTCAGGATGTTCAACGAAGCCCCATCTCTGTGTGAAAGGTTGTTTCAAGCTTTTTCACACAGTGCCAAATTTGCAGATATAAAAGCAGTAAAAAGACAGAACTAGGTGATGTAGAAATTATTGGAATGTTAGGGTGAAAACAAAACTTTATTTTTCATAAGTTTTATGATGACAGACGCCAAATTATAACCTGCGTCTATAAATTCAGAATTGGATGTCTTCAGAACTTTCCTATTATATATGGATTATTATGACTTTATAAACATTGGATTACCATGCAAAGACTTTTAAATGTAACAGTTCTATCATTGATTACCATGAAAAGACAAGTGGATTTAGCTGTGTTCTCTTATTGGTGAGAAATTTATCCCTGCTCTTTTCCGCCTTCTGTCTCACTAAATCCTCAAACACAAAACAAGACTGAAAGTGATAAATGAGTGACACGTTTGAAATTATCTGCTTCTTTGTGGCAAAATAGAAAAACAAAAATTTCTTGCCAATTTCTGTCTTTTTTCTGAATAATGACATGAATTCTTGTTTTTGGCCATATTATCTCTCCTAATTGTAGCAGCATGATGATTTTTATGTCTGTTGACATGTAAATGATTACACTTTCATATAAATGTCTCCATTAGGTGACATTTCATTGGATTTCTTTGAATGTGTCTTGAAATTCAGTATTTTGTCTTTAAAAATGTGTTACCTCCCCTTGAACTCTTGAACTAAGGCAACCACAATTTCTAACTGCTTTGGTGAGGACTTAACAAAGAAGCTAATTGAGCCATTTTCATTGAGCACAGATGGCAGCAATGACTCTGGCTCAGAAATTTTATATCCAATAGTTATAAGGTACTTTGAAAAAGACTTGGGAAAAGTTGTGTCTGAGCTCCTCACCCTCATTATAGAAAGAGGTAATGACAGTAAGGTCCATGTCACGCTGTTGCAGGAGAACCTTCACGGTAAGCGAAGGGCGGAGTAGCTCGATACACGGGCCACAAGTGTGACTGCACTGACTGCAGAGGAGTAGTCCTACTCGTGAGAAATGGTATGACAACTCAAGTCAAACACAATGGGACAGATATCCAAAAGGTGGTGATAGCATTAGAGGGTGACGAGTATAGCATCTGGAATGTTTACAACTTCCCAAAGAGTGCTATGAGATTGGAGTTGCCAAATGGACCGAACTACAGGCGGACAATCGTGGCCGGTAACTTTAACAGACATTCCCCGCAGTGGGGGTACTCCGATAGGCGGCGGCTGAGACTCCGGTTGATACCTACCTAGACGTGGTGAAAGGGCTTAAGGACTCGTTAATTTCGAGTCCAACAAAACGGTATCACAACAAAGGGCCCAAAATCAGCGTGGATATGTGCCGAGGTCTCATACCAAAGCACACATCACAGCTGCGATAGACTCTTGGTAGGGGGAGCCAAGAGTAATCGCCGTTACAGTTAGGCAATAAACCATGACTCTTGCCAAGTGCCCGGGAGCCCGAAACAGACCGCACCCAAACGACCGATGTCATAGGGACGAACACCCCTGTGGCGTTGGGTGCCAAAAACAATGGTCTCAGTCCTCCAAGACCCAGGTAACAGGCCTGGGGATGGAAGGCTGGAAAAAGCAGCCCAGAGAACGGAAGAAGAGGTATTCGTTGGCTTGGTCTGGACTGGATCGTCATATCCGTCTGGGCTAAGGCTAAACGAAAAGCTCACACTAGGTTCATGTGGTGGCGTTAGACCATCGCATAACCGAATCCTAGCAGAACTGGTACATGCTGCCGTCCCTCTGGTTGCGATGCCCAGCCGGACGCCCCCTGTGCCTGGAACCGGAGAGTAGTGATGGGTCTTACCTAAGCACTATATGAAAGTTTCAGACAGACATAACGTTGGGCTGGGCAACCGCAGCTGCCCCCGTGCCCACGTGGCCCTCTGAGCGTGGCATGGAGCAATGCTATCAGGGCCCGCCGCGTTTCCAAGTCCTGGAGGACGCGGCGGTGAATGACGATCAGGAAAAATCACGACAGCGGAACCACAGGAGGCTGCCACGAAGCGCAGCCACCGAGAGTTCCGCACCTTAACAAGCAGCTCGGATACTGCCGACAACGTCTTGCCCACTTCCGTTACACAGAAGACGTATCATATCCGAGGCCCCGGACGCCACATGGACAGGCACCAGAGGCCACTAGGGAGACCAGGTCCTTTAAGCTCAGCTTGCGAGTGCTGCAGCTTAACGTCAAAGGAGTAGTCCCGAGAACCATCGAGCTGGCGAAAGTCCTTGCTGATGGTAAGGTCCACGTCGCATTACTGCAAGAGACCCTACACGGTAAGCGTAGGGTCAGAGTAGCTGGGTACACGGCCCACAAGTGTGACTGCACTGACTGCAGAGGAGTAGTCCTCGTGAGAAACGGGATAACTGCTCAAGTCAAGCACGAAAGAAACGGTGGGACCGATATCCAAAAGGTGGTGATAGCATTCGAGGGTGATGAGCATAACATTTGGAATGTTTACAACTCACCCAAGAGTGCTATCGGTTAGAGTTGCCGAATGGACCAAACTACCGGCGGACGATCGTGGCCGGTGACTTCAACGGACGTTCCCGCGGTGGGGGTACTCCGATAGAAATAATATCGGGAACGACATCGAGGCACTTTGTGACTCGACCAACCTGGTAATGTTGCAGACGGCTGAAACTCCGGCCACTTTATTACACACCAGGCATGGTAATGGAGTCTAGGCCCGACCTCTCACTCTTGTCATCGGATCTGTCTGGTGAGCTGAATGTCCTCGAGGACGCCGGCAGTGACCACTTGCCGAGCCTGCTGACTATCAAGGTAGAACGCGGGACCTCGAAACCCTGGCCCAAACAGATCTGGCGGTATGCGAAAGCCAATTGGGACCTATACCGCTACACAGCGGATAGGAAATGGATCAGGTCTTTTCAGCAATAACGTCGATGAGGATTATACAAAGATCAAAGAAGCAATCCTCAAAGCAGCGCAAAAGGCAATTCCAAGGGGTGGATACACACGTTATTCACCCTTTTGGACCGATAAAATTGCCCAGGTCGTGAAAGAAAGGCAAAAGCGCGTAGAAGGGTGACACGGCACCCTGATGAGACTCATAGAAGGAAGTACAATCGGCTCAGTGCTGAGGCAAAGCTTCTCATACGAGAGGAAAAGCGGAAGCACTGGGTTGAGAGATGCGAAGGGTTTGACCTGGGAAGGACACAGCGGTGTGGAAGCTGCTAGACCAGCTGAAAGGGCTCGACCACGTGCGTAACCCGACTCCATTGAAGATGGAGAATGGCAATCTTGCCTTTCTGACGCTTAAAAAAAACCAAAACCCTCAATAGGCATTTTGCACGGGTTAACAAGGCCGGGCCCAGGGATGCTGGAATACGCAGCTAACGCAGGGGGCTAGAATGGGAAGCGAGGGAGAGGAGTGGCGATGGATTCGCAAGTGCTCTGACCCTACAGGAGTTGGACAGGGCAATCAATCGAGCCAAAGTCCGTAAGGCGCCGGGTAACGACCAAACATCCTAGCAGAACTGGTACATGCTGCCGTTCCTCTTGGTTGCGATGCCCAGCCGGATGTCCCCTGTGCCTGGAACCAGAGAGCAGTAATGGGTCTTACCTAAGCTTATATGAAGGTTTCAGACACAGATACAACGTTGGGCTGGGCAACCGTAGCTGCCCACGTGGCCCTCTGAGCGTGGCATGGAGCAGTGTTATCAGGGGCCCGCCGCATCTCCAAGACCTGAGGACGCGGCGGTGCAAGACGATCAGGCTAATCATATGACAACAGAACCTCAGGAGGCTGCCACGAAGCGCGACCACCGAGTGTTCCGCAGACCGGTACCTTAACAAGCAGCTCGGATACTGCCGGCAACGTCTTTGCCCACTTCCGTAACACATAAGACGTATCGTATCCGATGCCCCGGACGCCACATGGACAGGCACCAGAGGCTATTAGGGAGATCAGCGAGTGCTGCAGCTTAACGTGAAAGTAGTCCCGAGACCATTGAGCTCGCGAAAGTCCTTGCTGATAGTAAGGTCCACGTCGCATTATTGCAAGAGACCCTACACCAGTGTTCCTGAACAGGTGGGTCGCGAACGCGTTTCAGGGGGGTCACGAAGGTCCTCGACATTTTGATTTATTGGTCCATATTGTATCTCACTGGGGAAAAGGGTGCGGGAAGTGCAGGCATAAAATTGTTACGTGTGAGAAGAGGTAATGATTTTTTTAATCTGGTAGACCACAGATAGATCTACATCTACCAGTATGCTTATCTACTGCATGTACATGTAGCGATACCAAATACCAAGTCTACCGTTTTTCCTTATCATTCGCCTTGACGGGCGGATATGTTTCAGTCCACTCAGTACTCAGTGCACCGAGAGTCTGTCATGAAATGTTGTCCTAATAAGGTAACGAGACTAGGCTGGGCCTACAGATAGCACAATAAGAAGACGGATTACAGACATGTCAAAAAACGTAAAAAGGCAAGTGTCGCAAGAAATACAAATTCTCCCATGTTCTCTTTCCAAGTTGACGAGTCCACGGACGTGAGTTCATGTTCCCAACTGTTGGTTTTTGTTAGGTATGTGAACGCATGTGACATAAAAGAAGATTTTTTCTATTCTGTTCAGCGCTAGAAACAACGACAAAAGCAGAACATGTGATGCAGAAGGTTGTTACTTATTTTGAAGAAGGACTTGAATGGAACAAAGTATGTGGTGTCAGTACAGATGGTGCTCCAGCGATGTTAGGGACAAAGTCAGGTTTCAGAAAAGGGTGCTGGAACTTGCTTCTCAAGCCAAAGGTACCCATTGCATGATTCATCGGTACGCATTAGCTTGCCGAACTCTCCCATCCCAGATGCAGGAAGTTCTCCAATCAATTTTGTGAATTTTATTAAAGGAAGTGCATTGAACATGCACCTATTCAAAGAACTGTGTCAGTAAATGGGAGCCGAACACCAATCCCTTCTCTACTATACGGCCGTTCGATGGCTATCCAAAGGCAATGTTGTGTGTCGTGTTTTTGAACTGAGAAAGGAAATATATGTGCATAATTATAATTTTTAATCAGTGCAGTGTTTATGCAGGCATGTTGTGGAAAATTGGGGTTTGATGGGACGATTTTACCGGTGTGTGTGTGTGTGTGTGGGGGGAGTGGAGGAAAGGTGGGGGGAAGAGTTTCGGTGAGGGTTGGGATCATGGTAAGGTAAAACATTTCAAAAGGGGGTCGCTAACTGAAACTAGTTGAGGAACACTGCCCTACACGGTAAACGAGGGAGAGTTTTCTGTTTATAGACAGTCCACAGGGGTCAACGCTTTTATGTCTGCTGGTGATGTATTTTCTGCTTTCAAGAAGCGCTTAGCGCGATTTGCAGGATCTTTTCTTGAATCCATCGAGACAGATACATCAAATAAAGTCCACACATACGAAGGCTCAATCAGTGTAGAAACTAGAAGATGCTGCTTCCATTGAAAATTGTATTGTGAACGTGTCTCTGTCTGGCAGTGAAGAGAGTGCGGCAGCCTATGTTGCGGGTTGGCTAGAGAAGAAGTGTGAGAAGCAATTGTTTTTTTCTGAAGATGAACCTCTCCTGTCACATGAAATGAGTAATTTCATCCAAGAAGTTTCCAGAGGTTTTTTAACAGTTCCACACCAGTCAACTTATGAGCTTTGTCAGGATTGGTCTATGTTTTGTAAAGCACACAAAACACAACGCATGCTGTCGTCACAGACTTGTGAACATTTTGTCTGTAATGGATGACTTTTACCATCTTGAATTGTAATCACAAGGAGTGAGTAGGAAAATACAGTGCACCTCGGATGTAATGACACCTTGCGTATAACGAACATTGACCTTCAGTCCCGTCCTGTTTGTGTTATCCGAGATGCACTGTAATCACATAATTTGTAGGATAGTTGATATATAAACACTAATTGTTTTTTCATATTTATATTAATATTGTCTATAATATTATGGTAGGCCACTATAAATTTACAAAAAAATAATGACACAAAGAACTTAACATTAGAAACAAAAGCCATAGAATAATTGCATTGAAAGGATAACAAACAAATCTAATTAATAAACTAAAAAAACAATAAATCCTTTGTAGTTTAGTCCATTCTACTCTTGTTTGCAGATGAAAAAATAGAGGAAAAAGTGGCTCATTTTTAATTATTAAAAATATTTCCTATTCAATATGTTCACCCGCTTGGCTTATGTGCTGCTTCACGGGCTCAAGAATTTGGACAGAGACCATGAAAAAAACTCTTTACCAAACCTCGATAAAGAAAGCTCGATTGGCACACTAGCTGTAAGTAAGTGGATAATTCTTAGGAAGGATTTCCATAAAGTGGTACAGGCAATTTATAAACCTAAGATTATAACAGTTTCATACACATCTGGTGACCTCAAAAACCATATCATTTATGTAATAATAACTATAAAACAGTTGAAACGACATTTAAAAATTGTTGTTTTAAATTTTAATCTGACGTATCGCTTTATGGAATTCCTGTTTCTTTTCCTGTTTATTGATCATGTAAAGATAAATAATTGAATTAATTTTATGGTTAAAACTGTATCATAATTGCCTTTGCACTCATAATGTCTGGCACAATGTTATTTTGAAATGGTATTTGCTAGCTAAGTCAGAAATTCGTATTTTCGCGTCCTTTCTTATAGTAGTCCTTGATCTAGATCTATATGATTATGATATATATTCAATATTCAATTTCATAAATTCCTTTTTTCTTATTCTTTCTTGCTTTTATTTTCAGCATGGAATGATGAGACAGAGACACCATGGTAAACAAGTGCTGCGTCCCTGAATGCCAGTCTAATTACACGAGTAAGAGAAAGACAAGTGATGGCGACAACAAGACATATCTGTCTAGTTTTACATTTCCACAAGATCCAAATATAAAAAAATTGTGGATTAAAAATATTCCAAGAAATGACAAAAAACACTGTTGTTTGTGCAAAGCATATTGCAGAAAAAGATATTATTCGGAATGTTTTACCTGGAAAAGACAGCAATGCAGATATTGTGATTCCAAGGAAAAAAGTAACACTAAGAAAAGGTACATATCCCACGATTTTTCCAGATTTGCCCTCATATTTAAGCTCTGTTCCTGAGCCACTACGGGAATCACCGGACAGTAAGAGGAGGAGATTTCTGGAGCGGGATGAGGGCAAACTGGAAAAGTTTCTAAAAGAAGATCGTATTGACAATTTTCATATTCTAAAAAGTGACTTTAAGAAGACAATTGATTTATGGAATTTGGACAATTTGTTTTTTAATTTACAGAGAATTATGTGATTTGTTTCAAGATTGACAGTAGTAATGAAATTGAAGGACCCAATGTTGTTTTTAGCCTGAGGGTTGATAAAGACCTAAGAGTTTGGGCTTTATTAACCAGCAAAGATTTAAAATGGATTTTAAATGATTTTCATCTTATCAGATGGAGTGAATTAGAAAACATTTTTTCCCGTTATTGTATTGGCAGTTCAAATAATTTATTAAATTAAGTAAAGATTGTGCTCTTTCTCATGCCATTCAATATTTGGAAAAGGCCAGCGTCTGTTAGCAGGGGAACAACAAGACAAAGTCGGATATGTGAACTCATTTTCATTTCCAAAGGATGAACTTGTAGAGCAGTGGAAAAAAATATTCCTCGTGACAATTTAATTGTGACAAAAAACACTGTTGTGTGTGAAAAACATTTTGATGAAGCAGACATTATTCGATATGATATTGTTCTTGGACAGAATGTGCCACGCAAGCGTCTGAAATTGCGTGAGGGAAGTGTCCCCAAAATCTTTCCAAATCTACCGTCTTATTTGACGAAGAAGTCAGATATTTCTCCAGAGGCTCCTGAAGCCAAACGAAGGAGATTTCAAGAGAGAGACAATTCCTTCTTTCAAGAAGTTTTGAAAAAGGATGTTATACATTGTTTTAATTCTCTAAGTGTAAAACTTGAGGACTATTTAAAAAGATACAAAGAACTTAGTATCAACATCAAAGAAGACTGCATTTATGTGTATAAAGTTGTTTTTGAAAATCCAGTTCAAGGACCTCTCATTTCCTTTTGTGTTTTGATTCGTAAGGACCTTACCGTATGTGTATGGAAAAATAGTGTTGTAACTTCTTCTTTAGATTGGATATTAAAATCAAATCGACTAGAGAGATGGAGCCAGATAAACAACTTAATTTCTCACTATGGAATGAACGAGGAGGAGGAAAATAGTGAAAAGTTGCTGAACTCAGCCATCAAATCCATTGAAAAGGGGAGTGAGAATTTTGACGCTGAAAGTGTTGTTGTTGATTTGTTGATAGAGCAATTGAAATGAATTTAGATTTCACCTTTCAAAAGAAGGCATTCTACACATTGTTGTTTGCCTTTACTTTATATTTGTCGTCTCCAACTGCTTATGTTAAAGTTAGAGATTCCTTTTGGTGCTGCCCTCAGTTCGATATCTGCGTCAGCTTTGTCAGAGCGTTTCATGTGATGGAGGTGCTCTTGACTTTTCTTTTTTAAATAAAGAAGTAAGTCATTTAACTGACAAAGACTTAATTGTCAATCTCCTAATTGATGAGATCCATGTTAAGCAAAAACTAGGGTATAGGGGTGAAAGTCTAATAGGACACGCAAGTAATGATGTTGCTTCCTTGGCTAACAGCATTCAATGCTTTATGCTTTCTTCAATAATGCCCAGCACCAAAATTATTGTAGGAATGTTTCCTGTAAAGAGCATGAACTCAGATTTTCTTTTGAGCATAACAAATAAAGTTATTTTGAATTGCTGCAAAGCAGGTTTTAATATTGTTAGTATTATTTCTGACAACAGGGTTAATAGGAAGATGTTCTCTATGTCGACCAGTGGTTCACATTCTAAATTATATATACTACAAACTTGCAGGATGGTCAACAAATGTTGTATTCCTGGTTGTGATACTAACTATAAACGAGTGAATGAGACCCAGAAAGAGTCCCTGTCATGTTTTCCATTTCCAAAGGACCCTCAGGAACGTGACATTTGGGTTATGAAAATTCGAGAGAAAATATGACTGTCACCAAACATTCAGTAGTGTGCGAAAAACATTTTCATGAAAGTGATATCGTAAGATTTGATATTCTTACAGGAAAAGATGGACATCCAGATGTGAAAATTCCAAGACAGAGGGCAAACTTAAAGTGGGCGCTTGCCCTTCATTATTTCCAAATTTGCCTTCATACCTGTCATCAACACCTTGCTGTGAAAGGCAAAGTCCAAATAGTAAGAGACGGAAGTTGTGCCAAAGAGAGGAAGAATCCTTTCAAGAATTTTTAGACAATGACAAAATTCCATCGTTTTCTGACTTAAAAGACAATCTACAGACCAATATTCAAAGCTGGAAGTGCAACAGAAAATAAACTGTGTTGTGGGAGACAACTGTGTAATTCTGTATATTGTGGATTTAAATGAACTTAGGGGACCTGAAATTTGTTTCAGTGTAAAAATAAATTGTGACTTTTTCACGGATATGTGATTAAAACGTAAAACTATGTGAAGGACAACTTAATTGGATTTTACCTAAGAAAAACTGATAAGTCTTTAACATTTCCATCATTCCCTTTTGATGATGAATGTACCACTCAAACACAAACTGCCTCTTTGGCTCATTTAAGAAGAGTGTATACTTGTGAGAAAACCTCCACTGTTAAGTTGGCACCTTCATTGACTCAAAAATGTCTTTATCCAACAAGCACAGAGAGACAAAATGTTAGATTGATGCTCAAAATTTTTGACCAAAGAAATAATGCAGCCTTAAAATCATTTGGTTCTTAGTGGAATGTAGACACCTCAGGAACAAGTACATTCCTTCTTGTTATGGGCACTCTTTGGCAAATTCTGAACAATAAACATCCTCACAAACACATTAGACTAAGGATCATGCATGTAAACCAGTGGAAAGGAAAGCATGCAAGAGAATGTTTTTTTTTATAAAATGTGTTCACTGGTTGAAGAAATGGAAAAGCCTCAATCAGAGCCCTAACCAAGGTGTTTTTTTCAAAAGTGACCATGGAAGCCCTGACCCACACTTTAGACACTTTTCTTGTACTTTGCAATTATTTGCTAGACAAAGGTTTAAATATGTTCTTCTGAGGAAATTTCAAACAGATCCACTAGAGTTCAGATTCAGCACTTATCGCTCCATGGCAGGTAGCAACTATCATGTTTCAATACAAAATCTTCTAGCAGGAGAAAAAAATGAAAACAGGAAATGCCCTGAAAATGGTATCAGCACACGGCTTACTCTACACTGGCCTCCAGA
Source organism: Doris montereyensis (assembly GCA_037039925.1). Lineage (NCBI taxonomy): Eukaryota > Metazoa > Mollusca > Gastropoda > Nudibranchia > Dorididae > Doris > Doris montereyensis. The sequence goes on from JAXRKP010000416.1 coordinate 236,063, forward strand.
TTATGTAATCCAGTCAAAATGTGGAGGCGGATGATAACCAAACAATTTGCGGGGGAGGTAATTGTAACAGCAGAGTAATTTTTAACAGCTTTTAAAGAAAGGCATATTTAAGTACAATTCATACCCCGATTATTATTTTCTTATAGCCTTTTGTGATTAGATGTTTAGAAATCATAATTGATTAAGTACTTCATTCATTTATATTATCTTAAGTTGGTCATACCGTATTGTGAAAAGGAACAGCCAGTTCAGTATTCAGTGTTTTCAAAATGGCAGCCCCCTTAAATCAAAACATGTTTTCTTCTCTTTCGGATTAACTTATTTCTTTTTGGATTACTAAACATGGTAGGAAACTTTTGAATTAGCTATTTTAGATGTTTATTATACTCAACACCCTTTAAAAACCAAATAGACGTCTATATCTCAAAATTTTAGAGTGAACTTGAACTTGAATCTGGCCAACATCTCAAACTCAGCAGACAGCATCCCTCTTTAACTTTCGTTCACGGACACTCGCTTAGAAATTATAATTTAGACTTATTTATTCTAGTCTACCTTCCTCAAAATATTTAGACCTAAATTCCTACGAGTTTATCATCATTAAAAATAATAATGGGGAGAAAGTAAAAGCGTCACGGGTTGTAATTCAAATTACAACCCCGATGATAAAGTTACGGTCTATAGACTACCAAGAAATTTGGAAGAACGTGAAAGGTGGATAAAAGCAATACCCCGTGACAACATTCCCAACAACCCCAACACTGTTGTTTGTATAAAACATTTTCCTGAAGGATTTGAAACTATCTCGGTAAAAGGAAAGTTAAGTCCAAATCACCCTCCATCTATTTTCCCAATCTTCCAAAAAGTTTGGTCCCAACACCACCACCAGCTCCTAGAACAACTTCAAAATCTAGCACTGCAGTGCGTTGTCATCAACCTGATGAGATGAACGAATTTTAAAAAAAGACCTTGTGGATTTTGAAACTCTATGTGCTTCTGTTGGAAATCGAGAATTGCCTTGTAGAATTACTACCTTTGTTTACAATGAAAATTTATTTATACAATCCATGGATTACTTACAACCTTCTGCTGTTCCAAGATTTTTGTTAACGATACACCCTGATCGAACCTTTGATGGATGTCATGTCGGAATAAAAACATCAATTGTGCCACTGTCAAGAAACAGAATCACCAAGATAGTTCGATGGTCACAGCTTGAGGCATCTTTATCTTATCTGAATACTTTGGAATTAAACCACAAAAGTTTTGTTGGAGCAATGCTCAACTTTAAATGTAACTGCTGTGAAGAGTGTGAAATATTCAACAGATATAATAGTGCAAGCTTTTGAATGCTTAGCTACTTCACGAGCTTTGTACAGTCGTCTTCGTCATGACTTTGGATTACCAAGCATAACTACACTGAATCGAATTTAGATCAAAAGTTAATAATTCAGATGATATAACTTTCTTAACTGGTGTTTTTTCTTCCTTAGAGGAACAGCAGAGAAAATATAATTTGTTAATCGATGAAGTTTATGTGAAGCCTCTCCTAACGTATCACGGAGGAAAACTATTTGGAAAAGCAGTAAACAGACCAGAAGCACTTGCTACAACCGTTTTAGGGTTCATGCTAGTTTCTCTTTACGGAGGTCCATCATTTTTGATTAAAATGCTGCCTGTATATAAGCTTGATTCGCAATTTATGTTTGATCAAACGAATGAACTATTAGCTCGTATAAAAAATGCAGGAGGCTCAGTAGTTTCAATTATTTGCGATAATAATAGGATTAATCAATCTTTCTTCAAGCTATTTTCTTTAAAATCACCATGGGAAACCACTGACAACATATTTTTATTGTATGATTTTGTACATATTGTAAAAAACATTAGAAATAACTGGATCACAGAAAAAACAGAACAACTTGTATTTGATCATGAAGGAGATGAATTGACTGCAAAGTGGGAGCACATAGGAAAACTACAAAAGCTTGAAGGTGATGGCTTAGTAAAGATGTCAAAGCTCAACTACCAGTCTGCTAACCCTAAACCTATTGAGAGACAAAAAGTGAAAACCTGTTTAAATGTCTTCTGTGAAGAAACTAAACAAGCCTTGATTCTCCACTCTGGAATGCAAGATGATAATGTTGATGGAACAGTAACCCTCATACTCATATCCAAAGTAATTGAATTTTGGAAAATAATGAATGTCAAATCCCTTTCTGAAGACAAACGGTTCAAGGATTCATTACGTGCTGCTATTTTTCCAACGATGATCCACAAATAAAGATTCTGCATGATTTTTCTGAATTTGCTTTCCAATTACAAAGCCGACAGGGTGAAGGAAAAAAAGTTTACCAGGGATACTTCTCTTGCCATTCAACACACTTGTAAAGGAATTATTGATCTTATTAAATACTTACTACAATCTTCTGAATATGTTCTTCTTGGAAAATTTACAACTGATCCTATTGAAAAAGCTTTCAGCAAATTGAGACAAGGCAGTGGCATATATTGAGCAACATATTTTTCAATAATTATTGTAAAACTACAAACAAGCCATCTGACAAAGAACCCAAACAAAATATTCTAAAACTCTCCTAGGTAAGATAGTCTCTTTACTCCTTACTAATTCAAATACTTTTTGCTTTTCTTACTGTTCAGAGTTCAAGTTCAAGTTCATTTTTTTATTTTATTGCTTATTTTTTCAATATTAATGCTTCCTTTTTCATTGTCATTGCTTTGTTTACTGTTAAAATCCATTTATTGGTAAAAAAATGTCATCGACTCCACATTATTTTTATGGTTGCACGTTGCATCTGCCCGGGTACAGTAGCCATGTATCAGCAGCAAAGGGATCAATAACATTCAAAGACTTGATCGAGCCACTTTATGAAAAAATATTGGAACAGGAGGCAGCAGGCAATGAAGATTACCTGGAATTTATACATGTCATTGCTGAATGCTATGAACGGCACTTCACAAATGCTCAACTAAAAGCCTTAGTTGTTACTGGATATACAGTTTACAAACTGTTGCCTAACCTAAAATGTGAGGACTGTAAAGCTCTCATGGCTCTCATGAGCACAGACAATGACATGGATGTTGATCAAAGCAATGAATATTATTCTTATTTAAAGAAAAAAACCCAGTTTTAAACTTTTGGCAACATATGCCCTGACAGCTCTTATAACTCCTGTCAGCAATGCCACTGTCGAAAGAGTATTTTCTCTTGTTACAGCCATCAAAACCAAGCCTAGAAATCGAATGCAGATTGAAATGCTAGACACTCTTGTCCGCATTCGTGATAAGTTGTCAAAAGGCTGTTGCACAAACTTCAATCCGACAGAGGACATGTTAAATATGTCTTATAACAGCGAAACATTATACAGAAGCAGCATGTCTTCCACTGTTGGATTAAATTCTGAATCAACATGCAGTGAACAAACAGAGGAACAACAATATATGATGGAGATTTGCAACAATTGACTAATGGTGAGTGTAATTTAGCTATTTCTTTGCAAATAGACATAATATTATGTATACTGCCTTAAAAGAGGGGAGGAGAGAATACTAAGTTTGTACATTTGGCCCTTTGGGGCCTTTTACGCTAAAAATTTGGCCTCTTGCCTTCAAAATTTCTGGCAACCCTGCGCTGACATTATAATGCAATGCTCATTTCTTGTTAGGTTTGTCAGGTATGACAGACAAGGCTCTAAAAACAGTAGAACGTGAAATAAAACAAACAACTAATGAAGCAATTGGAAGGGATAAAGATGCACAGTTCTCGAGGTTCTTTGGTGAAAATGAAACTTGTTGTAATAGACTGATAAGAACTCTTTGTGATATTCTTGGTCCAAGCGGGGATCAGAAGAATGGTTGTAGAGTTGAGTGGAAAGAATTTTGTCCTGATTCTAAAGTTCCATCTTTCAAATCCAATAGGTTCAATTGTTACTTTGTTGAAGCTGCGGCAACAATCATTCATCACTATGATAGAAGTAAGTCTTTTCATCTCAGGAGTTTTGTCACTGACAACGAATAAACCCCAAATTACCAGTTAATTTTTCTCTATTTATTTTTTTTCAGCCCCTGCTAGCATCATGGATACTTAAAGGATGTCAATAATGTGATGTGTTTTTCATTTTTAAAATGTTGTGTATAGGTAATTAAATTATCTCCTTCACTTATTTCCCTTGAATTATCAATTTTTTTTTCTGATTTTGCCCTCCTTAGTGGTCATTGTGATTTCAGGTAATGTTTTAAATGTTCAGTGTTGTAGTGTAACATATTGTGAGTGTACAGTCACCTACTATTTATTTTGTCTATGTCACTTCTATGTCTAAATAGTTGGTCTAGTCGGTAGAAATCAGTAGTTTGCAATTTTCACAATTGTGTACCTTGTCAGAAACGACCACTTTTTCACACACTTATTTCTCACAGCACGGACATTTGCTTTCTCTCTCACCTATGTATTCACATTCCTTAGATAGTACAGAGCTTGCAGCAGAGGAAATAACTTTTAAGTTTTTGGAGGCAGGACATACATTTATGTCCGCAGACTCAGTGCACCACAGCATTGAGAGAGAGCTGAAGAAAAGAGGGGATGTCTGTGACTGGCAAGAATATCTGGAAGTCATAGGCAACGCCAAATGTAAACCCATTGAACTCGCAGCTGGCGATTGTAAGAAGTGGCAGGACAATCACAATAAAAAAAGGAACGCACAAGCTAGCTGACATGTCGGTTGTGCAATTCCGAAGAGGTGAGCGCAATCTGTTTTACAAGATAGGCCACCAAGAAGACAGCCCCTTCATCAGTGTGGACTTCCTTAAAAAGAAGAATCCGGCAGCGAGCAGCATCCCCGAAGGAAGGGCCAACCCCTGTGGCATCCAGGAGGACAAGAAGCAGTCCATAATAAAACCGCTCATGGTCCAGTCTATGAGACTGTTCTGGGAAAGACTTCCCGTGAATGATGGAGTGCTAGACCTCATCAACAACATCTGAATTTTAGATATCTTTTGTTGACTTTCCAGTCTTATTTTTAAAATATTTTTACGAGGTTTACATGTGTGCTTGTAATAAAAATCAGTCATGTACTTTTTTTTTTTTTTTTAATTCATCCTTTGAGTTTGAGTGATGGTTATTCATTTTTAGTTTTCTGAGATTGTCCACATCCGGTTGTACGCCTTTGGATAACCATTGTAGGCCAAAGAATGCGATTTTATCCTGCCGTATGAAGCATTTTTTGCTGTTGAACACTAACCCATGTTGTTTTGCAGTTTTCATCAAACGCATCAGGTTTTTATCGTGTTCTTCTCCAGTTAAACCCGTAAACACATACGTCGTCAATGATCCCTACGGTACCTGGGCATTCTTGTAGAATGTGGTCCATTTTCTTTTGGAAGATGTCCTGTGACACGCTGAGGTCAAAGGGTAAGCGCAAAAATTTGTATCTGCCGAAGGGCTTAATTGAATGTTGTCAGTAGCCTTGACTCTTCATCCAATTTGACTGCCCAATAACCGTGCTGCGCATCCAGTTTTGAAAATATCTTGGCACCAGCGAGAGAAATTTTTTATTTGCGAAAGACATTGGCCAGTAGAAACCCCAATCGTTAAGATACCTGGAAGTTCGACTTGACCAGCTTGTCCACCGCGTATTTTCACCAATGTACCCACTTCATGTTTGCCAACACCAAAACCAGCCCCTCGCCCACCTAAGCCTGAAGACCAGCAGTTCAAGTATTTTCAAAAGAAAGATAAAAATAACTTTGTTTGCTGATTTTTTACCAGAGAAGCAATTGCATAAAAAATATGAGAATTTAATGCTGTCAAGATGCGAAGAAAGATTTGTTTGTGTTTTCATGGCAAGAGACTATTGTGAAAGTAAGTTGTTAATTATTGTTCACAACACGTCTACCTTATGTTCACCCCTCACACTTCAAGCTTTCAAGTGCGGGGTTAGTGTTCCATTTGGCAACATTTTAAACCCAAACAATGGTTTGTCTTCTAACTCACAGTACTTTGAGGCTATCAATTTTGTTATCAACTATGACATTAACGCTGACCATGGTATTGAAAAGGGCGGTGGAGATCCTTCAAAGCCAACAACTTGAAACTGGCAATGCGAAAAAGCTTAGATTCCTTACAAGACAGCTTCAGCTCCTTTCACACAAAACCCTCTCAGTCTCAGTAGCTGACTATTGTTTTTGGATTGAGTCATATCCTACCTGCAATTATGACAATCTTCGTGAATTTTTAATGCTTCCAAGCAAACGAAAATTGCAGTCATTTATATCTGGTACAAACAGGAATTCCATTCTAGATAAAACATTAAAAAAAACTTATGAGCAACAGAAAAATGCTTTCCTGCTTATCGATGAAGTAAAGATTCAGCCCAGGGTTGCCATTTGCCCACGTGGGGCCAAATTTGGCCCCATGACCAGTCTTTTGGCCCCATTAAATTGTGTTTGGCCCTTGGCCCCAAATTTGGCCCCACTCAAATTATATTTGGCCCCACTCAATTATATTTGGCCCTTTCTCGCCCATCACTCTGGCTCCCAGTTACCAGTTTCAATTTTGTATTACAGACATAGTTTCAGTTTCAATTTCCTGGAATTTCTGCTGATGTCAGTCAGTTCCAATTTCCTAGAATATCTAACGACAATGTTAGTTTCAATTGGCCATGCTGGCTGAGTTGCTGAGGGCTTAGTCTTAGTCTGCTTTTGCCAGTCGCACGCAACTTGCTACTTCTGTGATTGTGACTTTGTTTCTTCATCATAATTTGAATTTGAATTTGAATTTATTGTAGGTAGAGGAAAATGATTAGTGTATTTGTGTATTAAAAACCAGCTAAAGAACAATAATTATTTTTTAACTATGGCTTCAAGTTCTAAGTGGAAAGGTGACTATGATGGTGCGCGAAAGTATAAACCTTCATGGGAGAAACAGTACGCGTGGTTAACGGAATTTGAAGGTAGTGCGTATTGCAAGATATGTCGTAAAAAGATTAGTCCTAAACTTTATAGTATTGCAAGGCATGGAAAAACCCCTGAACACTGTGGAAAAATTAAAGATAAACAAACAATGCATCCGTTAAATGTAACATCAACCCCAAGACGACCAGAAATGGACAAATCTGTAAAATGTGCAGAGATACAAATGGCAATTAGTATGGCATGTCATTGCTCTATTTCCATAATAGACCACATTGGTGAGATTGTTGGGAAATATGGACAAGGTAGCACATTACAAAAAATGCAGCTTCACAGAACAAAGTGTAGTAAAGTAATCACTGAAGTTGTTGCCCTATCGCTAAAGGAGGAATTTGAAACGAAATGTTCAAAATAAACATTTTTGTGTTCTAATTGATGAATCAACTGATATTGGATCTATAAAAAAAAGTTTGTGTGTTTGCATAAGGTACTTTAATGATGTTGAGATGAATATTGTGACAGCGTTTGTCGGACTAGTGGATGTTGTTGAAGCAACAGGACAGGCATTGTTTGACGCATTAAGACTGGAACTTGAAACAGTTGGTCTAGACTTATCTAATTGTGTGGGATTTGCCAGTGATGGCGCATCGGCAATGGTGGGACAACACAATTCGGTGTGGTCAAGAATTAAAACGGTGTCACCAAATTGTATTTTGATGAAGTGTGTGTGTCATTCACTTGCGTTATGCATGGAGCATGCTTTTGAGAAAATGCCATCAAATTTAGGTTTCATTTTGAAAGAAATTCCCAAGTGGTTCTCAAAAAGTATCATAAAGAAAGAAGCGTACAAAACCTTAGTCCAAGTAATGGATCCAAACAGAGAACACGTTCGAGATTTGCCGTTCCAAAAAATATCAGCAACGAGGTGGCTTGTGAGGGGAAAAGTTATCTATAACATTTTAGTTAATTGGGTTGAACTTCAGTCATATTTCTCCATCGCTGAACCAGCTTGTACTGCCGAATCAAGATACAAGGCAAGGGTGATTCTAAACATGTTAAATGATCCCATCAACTTGCTATATTTGCATTTTTTGTCGCCAATTGTTACCGAATTCGAACGGGTGAATGCATTCTTTCAATCTACAAATGCTAGTCCAGAGAATATGTGCAAAGAGCTACAGATCCATTACATGTCATTGAAGGCCAGAGCGTATGATGAACAATATAAAGAATTACCAATTACGAGAACAGACTTAGGATCAAAATATGCTTTGGAAGCGGAAAAGTTCATTAGGTCATCATCCAATCCTGATTCAGCAGCAGCAATGGTAAATGACGTTCATAGGAGATGCCAAAGTTTTCTCATTGAGGCAATTTCACAAGTGGAAAAAAGACCAGAGATATCTTCAGTAGCCTGTCTGTATTGAGCCCGTCAACCGTCTTATCACAGCTGAGACCAGTCTACAATGACTTGCCAATGCATTATTTATTGGAGGATAGCATGGCTGCTGAAGAGCAGTACCGAAAGTTGTTACATGTCGAGTGGGACAAAGAACCTGTTTTCAATGGGGAGATCCCAACCGATCCCGTGAAGTTTTGGTCAGGCGTTTCAAAATATGAAAATAGTTTGGGGAACGTCCTTTTAAAGAACTAGCAGATTATGCTCTGACATGTCACACTGCACCAGTGAGTAATGCCATTTGTGAGAGAATATTTTCTTCAGTTACTTGCGTGAAAACCAAATACCGTAATAGAATGGGGGAACAAAATGTTGAATGCAATTTTGAGAATTAGAACAGTCTTGAGATTTGGAGAAAGGTGTTGCAAAGATTTTGAAGTGTCTGAACAAATGTTATCTTTGTTTAATTCAACAATTTACTACCAAACACCACCCGACCAAGACTTGGAAAGCCAACCACAAGAGAATAGTTCAGAAGACATGATCGTCTTCTCGAACTTGATGTAGGCCTCATCAACACCATCTTCTCCAACTTCATGAAAACTGAAGTAGGATCTTGAAGGTAGGGTATGATGATAGAAATATAAATAATGTTTTATACTATATCATAAACATAACACTCCAGAATAGACACATAACCCCCCCTTTTTTATTTCTCACTCTGTTTACTTCTTTTTTTTTTTTAAATAATTTTTTTTTTTAAATGAAAAAAAAAAATCCAGGAGAATAATATATTTCTTAACAAAACAGATGAGTTAGTAGACGTCTAAGGGGGGTTAGGTGTGTTTGGCCCCAAGAACCTCTTATTTGGCCCCTTTTGGGTAATGATTTGGCCCCCTACGTTAAAGACACCTGGCAACCCTGATTCAGCCCATGGTTGTTTATTCTGGTGGCATTCTGAACGGAATGGCAAAGAACAATCCTGATTACAAAGCAACATCTATGTTGTGCGTGATGATGAAATGTCTGCACGGAGGCCCCAGCTTGATGATTTCTGTAACCCATGTCCACACATTAACATCCTCATATCAATTTGAAATTGTAAAAGAGGCAGCTACAATTGTAGAAAAGTTGGGTGGGATTGTTTTGGGTTCAATTACTGACAATCACAAAATAAACCAACAATTTTGTAAAATGTTCGACGGAGTGAACGACTGTCAAACATTTCACCCATTGGATGTTCAACGTGTTGGAACTTATACGACACTGTCCACATTTTAAAATGCATACCAAACAATTGGCTAACAGAAAAATGTCAAAAATTATCGCTGAACAAAAAAAACAGTTGGGTCATTTTCAGATGTCAGAGAACTGTACAAGGAAGAAAAACAACATTCTCAAAACAACACCACTAGCACAGACAGCCGTTAACCCTTCCAGACTTCAACTACAAAATGTTCAACATGTCTTAAAAGTTTTAATGACAAAGTTGTTGCTGCCCTCAGACTGAAAGGATCCTCAGAGACAGCCAATTTTATCCAGCAAGTTTTGGACTGGTGGAATATTGTAAATGTGTCAGCAAAGGGGCAGGATGTGAAAACAGGAGATCTGTCGAGCCTGGTCCAAGACAACAATTCCACACATCTCCTAAGTTTCTTGGACAAATTGCAAGCAGCAGATTCAGGATATGGACAGAAAAGAATGCAATGCCTTACCCATGACACAAAAAGAGCTCTCACGCAAACAACACAGGGGTTGCTGGCTGTTAGTGTACATTTACTTGCAAATGGATTTAAGTATGTTTTATTGAGAGAGATTCAATCAGACAGAATTGAAGAGAATTTTCTGTCTATCGTCAGTCTGCTAGGAAAAATGCTGGGGGTTAGTAATGCTGTTGGTGCTTTCAGAAAGCACCTTGAAAGATTTGCCGCATCGTTTTTAGAGATGATTGAAGTTGAGCCGTCAGAGGAAGGTCACGTTTGTCATGGTGCGATTAATGAAGAGGATGCTGCATCAATTAATGGTCGATAACAATTCCCTTCCGTCGATACCTACCTTGACGTAGTGGAAGGGCTTAAGGACCCGTTAATTACAAGTCCAACAAAACAGTATCACAACAAAGGCACCCAAAATCATCATGGATATGTGCCGAGGTCTCATACCAAAGCACACATCACAGCTGCGATAGACTCTCGGTAGGGGAGCCAAGAGTAGTCGCCGTTACAGTTAGGCAATAAACCACGTCTCTTGCCAAGTGTCTCGGGAGCCGAAACAGACCGCACCCAAATGACCGATGTCACAGGGACGAACACCCTGTGACATTGGGTGCCAAAAATAATGCTTTCAGTCCTCCAAGACCCAGGTATTAGGCCTGGGGGCGGAAGGTTGGAAAAAACAGCCCAGAGAACGGAAGAAGAGGTATTCGTTGACCCGGTTAAGGCTAAACGAAAAGCTCATACTAGGTTCACGTGGCATGGAGCAATGCTATCAGGGGGGCCCGCCGCGTCTCCAAGACCTGAGGACGCGGCGGTGAAAGACGATCTGGCTAAACCACGACAGCGGAACCACAGGAGGCTGCCACAAAGCACAGCCACCGAGAGTTCCGTACCTTAACAAGCAGCTCGGATACTGCCTACAACGTCTTGCCCATTCCGTTACACAGAAGACGTATCGAATCCGAGGCCCCGGACGCCACATGGACAGGCACCGGAGGCCACTAGGGAGACCAAGTCCTTTAAGCTCAGCTTGCGAGTGCTGCAGCTTAACGTCAAAGGAGTAGTCCCGAGAACCATCGAGCTCGCGAAAGTCCTTGCTGATAGTAAGGTCCACGTCGCATTACCGTAGAGACCCTACACGGTGCGTAGGGTCAGAGTAGCTGGGTACACGGCCCACAAGTGTGACTGCAATGACTGCAGAGGAGTAGTCCTTCTCGTGAGAAACGGGATAACTGCCCAAGTCAAGCA
>JAXRKP010000416.1:247374-279874 GCA_037039925.1 Doris montereyensis
GATCACCTGAATTGCAAAAAACTTGGATGATGTTTCGTTGTTTAAATCTTTATTCAAAAGTTGGAGGACAGAAGTAAAGGGTGCATCTTAATTATTGATGAAGTTTATGTCACGGCTTCTCTTACATACCGAGAGGAACTTATTTTTGGATACTCTGAGGACTACCCAGGGAAACTTCTGCACAACATTCGTAGTGTGTTTGGTAGTGCTTTACGGATCTAAGTCTTTTCTCGTTAAACTCATACCATGTCATGCTCTTAAATCAGATTTTCAATTTAAAGTCATATAATATGCAATGTGATTTCAACTCTAAAGAATGCAAAGCATGTTCTTGACTTATATGTGAAAATAACCGGATGAATCAGCTGCTTTTTTCCGCTTGATATTCCTAATCAAGCTCAGCCATGGATTACACTTCAACTTCTCGCCTCCAGACCGTTATTTTTGATTTATGACCCTGTCCATATTTTTAAAAATATTCAATTCTGGCTTACAGAGAAATTACAGAAGATCTGTTTAGAACATAATGGAGTGTTATGACTGCACAATGGTCCGACCTCAAATTACTTTATGAGCATGAATCAAAACATCTTTGAAATTATCGCCCTAACCAAGTCTGCTGTTTCACCAAAAAACATTGAGAAACAAAGTTTCATTAGCCTCCAAGTCTTTTCCGATAAAACAAGTGCTGCCCTGAAATCCTCCACTGTAAGTACTGAATCCTGTCATCAAACTACAATTTTCATTGATGAAGTTGTTCGGTTGTGGAAAGTCTTTAATTGCAAAACACCTTTTCAACACATACGCCATCGAGATATTGACAGAGCAGCTGTCGCATCTATCGGAAAGAGATCACATCAGATCAACCCGCTTTTGAATTGGGCAGATATGGCTCATAAACTGGAACCGAAAACAACCTCGATATGTGGGCACTTTCACCGCTGATACAACAAAGGCAATTCAATGGACTTGCAAATGTCTTGTAAGTCTCAGCTCTTATCTTCTTGAGACTGATGCTCCATTTGCTCACAAATACGTTACCCTTGGTTTTTCAACAAGACGACATTGAACGACACTTCGCCCATTTCAGAATGTCTGCTGGAAACAATTTTTATATTACTGCCCAAGACATATTCCATACACATGCTATTGACAAGACAAAACTAATGTTGGAAACTAAGGAAGAATTTTATTGCATAAATTCTGATCATTCATGCGATTTATGTAAAAACCTTTGTCGGATGCTGAACTTTTATTGTTAGATGATCTGCCTGATAGAATACAAGAAATTACCTCAGACTAAAAATTGTCCCTTCTATATATTGGTGGTTACATCTGTCAAAAACACAAAGACAGTCCGGATCTACAAGGAGATTCCTCTGCATACCCAGATGTTACTTCATCTTACACAGATATTCTAAACCCTATTTCCATCTGAGAAATTGTTTCACCTTCTTGGCCTTATCTTTACTTTTTTTACCAAGAACCATGAACTCAGTTGTAGACGATGATTATTAATCATTTTTACTGACTTTCCAAATATATTTCATTTGGACTTGGAGATGCCTGTTGGTAGTCTTCAAGAATTATCAATATTATGATGAAGAGATATTGTCTTCAGCGCCAAGGAGAAAGCCAGCAAAATAACAAAAAGAGAAAAATAGCCAAATTGACATCAGTTTCGCAATAGATAATTGATCTCATCAACTTCCTCCAGCATTCAGCTAGTGGAGGTGTTGTTTTCGGGCTTGTCAATGACAATAACAGGGTTAATCAAGCTTTTTTTGTGTGCTTAAGTTCCCAACCCCAGCAAACCATGGATCGCACACTCACCGGTTCAGCAGTATTTTTCATGCAGACATCAATAATGAAAGAAAGTTTTTTAAAATTTCCGGAGCACATATTGATCGATGCCACATATTGTCTGAATGACCGGGGCATGACCTTAATTTCATTTCTTGTTGTTGATGGCCTCAATAGGTCCCAACTGGTTGCCTATGCAGTTGTGGCAATGAGACATCATACATGTATGATAAAATTTTATCTATTTTTAAAATTGTAATCCAAACCATGCTTCCATCAAGACCTTCATGGTGGATAAAGATTTTACTGCCATTAATTCTTTGGAACATCATTTTCACATTCTTTTCGTGAATTGTGCTTATTTCATGTTAAGAAAACATTCAAGAAGAAAAATTTTCAATGTCCAAAGAATGTCCAGATTGATCTGATGGAGTGTCTGAAAAGTATGTGCGCTGCAGAGAGTGAAAGCGAAAATGACAGGCTGAGAGAACGATTGTTTGTTATAATAAACGCGATTCCTATTTTGTGAGGAACTGGGATTCCATGAGAGAAAGATGGGTGAAGTACGCTAGATGGAGAGAGTGAGTTTTGGTGATTTTACAAACAACAGGATTGAGTCTTATCACCAAAAGCTTTAAATCTGTTATTACTTCCCAGTCCCTCTTCATCTCTTTTTTGACAAGTTCATGTTTTACATTGATACCATGGTCTCTGAACTTTATCACTCACATTTTTCTATGCTTACCAAAAAATCTGTCTTTACTTTTTCCTACCTGCAGAAAGACATCACACCATATGCCTTAAAACTCGAGAAGACGAGTGCAACAAGAGTGATTGTTGGGTTGTATGTGAGGATGAATCTGAGAGTGAACGGTATTTTGTGAGAAAGAGTTTTCTGTGACCTTAAGTGACTGTTCTTGTTCCTTTTTTAGAACAATGTTGTGTCTTCCTTGTAGACATGTCATTGCTGTAATTTTTTTTTGAATTTTTATCCTTTATTGAATAGGGACATGTTCGTGCAGAGATGGCACATTAGATATAATTGTGAATCTGATGTTGTTGAGGATGGAGCATCGGACATCACCACGTATGAGTGGCATACAGAGGCTTTTCTCACTCCCTAAACATTTTTTGGGGGTTTTTTAATCACAGAAATACACTTTAACCCTATCCATACCCCAGGGTAACTTCGTTACCTCAGGCATTGTTTTTCGCCTTTTAAATACTTCTAGTACTTATTTTGCTCTGAAACTTTCAGTATTCCTCAAAAATTCAATTTTGACAAATAGCTTTGCAAATCAAATCAAAATTGGTTATGTTACTTATTGACCAGTTGTCATTTTTCAATCCCCCCATTTTTTTTGAGCATGTGGGGTAACTCAGGGCCCCCACTTTCTGAAGAAGAAATAAACTTATTAGTCCTATCCGTACCTCGGGGTAACTCAGACACCCCATTGTATTGTTCGACACGAGTATCGAATGTCTACGATCCAAGATGGCGAAAGATTGAGAGCGGCTTTTGTGGAACAGAAGTAAGTACATAATTATTATCTTACAATTACAATCATATTTAACGAAATAGTAATGTAGTTGTAGTAGTAGGTCATCTAATGTGCCAACAGATCCATTGATTCAATGTAAAGTTTATTATGCAGATCTTTGAATAATATAGGTTTCAGATCTAGACTTTGTAGACTTGGCAAGCTTTTCTTTCATGTGGTCGGTATTCGATTATCACATTACAGTACAGTTTGGTTCGGCCCGATTTCGACCTGTTTTTGGACCCTCTATCATATGTCTGTGTTTTATTTTTGTTTTCATTGTTACAAGCCCAGGGTGCTTAGACGTGGCGTGCTCCTGACAACATTGCATTAGATATATGCAAACTAGTGACTTATTATTATGATAGTTACCATTCTACAAGTAGTCTAGTATCGTGCCATGGTATGTTACTATTCTGATGTGATGGTTTTCTTCTCTTGTGGCCTATAGATCATAGCCTACATAGGCCTACAATATATATATTGATCTTACTACTTACAGTGTTGAATTTATGTTGTTTTGAACCCCATCAACACTAGTAATTCATGATGTTGTTGAAACTGTTCTTCCCGCTGCCCGCAGTGCAGGCGTTACACTGACCGTTGTATAGACATACATAATGATGCTGTTGGGAGTTACAGTGATGCCATAGTGGCTGAGAACACCCAAGCTGTATTAGCAGATAATGTTCCCATTCTTCCGGATGACAACATTGCAGGCATTGGTCATGCGGGGTGTGATGGTGATGAGATTGTTGAAAATGTTGCCGCAGATAGTTGGCCAAAATGACAAAACTAATGAAGCCAAGAGGTAGACCGTGTACAAAGCAAACATTTACAAAAAGATTTCAGACTAAAAAACGTCTTCAGGTACCTAAAACATTTCAGGATCTCCCTGTCAATGAAAAAGCTCTCCTGTTAGTTCGGGCTGTTACAGTCCATAAGTCAATGCCAAGAGCAGTGATAACATTGCACAAACTTAAGACATACAGTCAATTTGTGGACACCGTTATGGATCAGCAGGTTACCTTTGATTGTATTGAGGAATGTTTTGAGCGTATTGCATCGGACTATGTTGCTGCAAAAAGGCTGGAAAACGTGTTTTTCTGTGGCCGGTGCCAAGACAAGGATGATGAAGAATTTAAAATGATTCAATGTGAAAGGTGTTTAGTGTGGTTTCATTTCCACTGTGTTGGATATTCTTCAAGAAGAAAGTCAATATATGGTTTTGTGAATTTTGTATGTGAGCTGAGATTGGAAGGCTTCTCCTTATAAATTGGTAACAATTGTGTGTATGTTAAAGTATATATGTGTTATTGTTCATTACCTTGTAAAATTTATGAGGCTATCATAACATTTTTCTTTTCAACTCGTCATGTATCAGGATGTTTAAACCTGTTTGTATTGAATAATCCGGAACTTTTGGATTTCTTTTACCTATTATCATTTATTATGACATGTTTGGGACAGCTTAAGCCGGAATTAAAAATTTAGCCCAAAGGAGGGGAACATGTATGTTATGTCTATTGCTGTTTACATTTTTTTTATTCATGATACACATAGTTTGATCCATTAAATTTCAACATATTTGTGCACACTACATTCGGTCTTTATTTCTGTCTGTCAAATGTGGTATAATATTGTACTGTATATATATATACATATATATCCAGGGATGACAGAAACAGATGTGTTAGCTGAAGACAGGGTCTTCCTATCCAAATGACAGTAATAAACTGTTCTGTCCAGGGGATGACAGAAATAAAGGTGTTATTTGAGTTTGATCTTCCTATCCATGGAATGAGTTATCAAATGTTCTGTCCAGGGATGACAGAAATAGAGATGTGTTAGCTGAAGACACTGTCTTCCTATCAATAAAATGACAGTTAACTGTTCTGTCCAGGGGATGACAGAAATATAGGTGTTATCTGACGACATAGTCATCATATCAAAGGAATAGGCTAATAATGATGTTTTTATCCTCCAAAAATAGAAATGACAGTCACAACAATATGACTAAATAGAGTTTAAGGAGATTGCCTCTCTGTGTATGATAGAGAAGTGGAGAAAAAAAGGGGGGGGGGTATTTTAATAATGCTCACTTGCGACTGACCATTTTTTCTGCTTCAGTTCCCTCAGGACTGACCATTTTTAACAATTTTCAAAGATTCATTTCAAACAAAGTTATCAAGTAAACACTTTGATATTTGGTATACTGCTTAAAATGTATTTCCACTATCATTTAAAAATACGAAGTGATTATTTGCAGTAGTACTGCAAATACTATTTCCACGGCGTAATTGTTATTTGCAGTAGTGGATGCGCTCATCCGACTTCCGACATGAAAATTAATATTTTCTCTCCTCAATAAAATGGCGTTGGCAAGGAGACATTTTCAATCTTTTTGCACAATTTGAAGTGAAGCTGAAAGCTTTTCAAGCTTTTGAGTAATGTCCTTTTTTCAAGAAAATCGTCCAAAAGGTAATTGAAACTCATTTCTTTTTTTAATCATTTATATATCTAGAGCTAGATATAGATCAAGTATTTAATTGGATCACAGTGAAGGGTTGGAGTTGGGGCCACGCACTTGCAACACATGCTCATACTCATCATGACACCAATATTTGGACAGTAGAATAGAATCTAGATCTAGATCTTGACATGACCACAATACTTATATAAAACCTTTTTTTTTTTTATGGAAGAAGCTTAAACTAAGATTTTGTTGTTTTTTCTTTTACTTTCAGACAGCTGCAGTGTATCCAGAAAATCGGAAACCAGTCATTACTGACACAGTAAGGGCTTTGGCTTCAGCCAATGTAAGTTTAAAGACAATTGAAACAATATTTGGAAGATAGTCAGAGTGTCTGCCTGCTACCTCAAGATGTTTCCAATTTGAAAAGAAAGCTGACTGGTGGGGTGGGGATAATGAATGATAGTGAGTGTGTTGAGAGACTGTTGGAGAATATAAGGATGGAAGGGGGTTTACGAAATTTGGAATGAGTGAGAATGGGGAATTTGAATATGTTTATTTTATGTCTGCAAGCATGAAGCGTGATCTGGATCGTTTTGGTGATGGATGGATGTGACGTACAAAGTAAATCGTTATCTGTATCCTCTTGTAAATGTTCTTTGTGTTGATGCTGAGGGTGGTGGTCGTCCTGTACTCCATGGTTTTGTTAGGAATGAAAGTCGTGATAGTCTTATGTCCTGTTTGTCTTTTTTGAAATCAGTCATGTCTGAAGATGTTTGTGGTCCGTCTGTGTTTTTTGTCGACAAAAGTTTGTCAGAGATTGCTGCAATCCATGAAATTTTTCCTGCTGCCATGGTCCATTCATCAGTTGCTGTGAAAGAGCTCTGACTAGTCATGGGCTGTCTTCACAGCAAGTTGATACTTTTCTTGATTACTTCAAAGAGCAGAGGGATACGAGGTCACAGGAAAGGTTTCAGGAACTCACTGACATTATATGTCGAGACGCACCTGACAAGACTGTTCAATATTTCCGCCAAAATTGGTGGAATATTGTTGACATGTGGGCAGCTCATGCTGTTCTTGACCTCCAGACGTTTCACGTGACAACGACTAATCATGTAGAAAGCTATCATAGTAAAATAAAACAGACACTCCATCCACAGATTCGACTTACTGACAGTATTTCTACTTTGTTGACATACAATTCTGACCTAGTTAAGACCAAGGACTTGAACTCACAGCTACACAACATTACACGTCACTACAATGTCACACAACACGATAAAGATTTAGAAAGCATCACTAACTTGCTGACATCATTTGCAAGCAAACTTGTCACAGATCAGTACCAACTAGCCAAGAAAATCACATACACTCACACACAAACTCCATCAGGTTCTGCTCAAACAATAGACACATTTCAGGTGACAGGTGAGACTAGACAAAAGAATTCTTACACAACGACTGTTGGTGCCTGCAGCTGCAGCTTTTTTAGTAGATTTCAATTGACATGTCGACATATCTTTTCTTTGAAAAGTTTCCTTGGACTGCCTCTTTATTCTTCGGACATGTTTGCTGGTTCTCGCTTTCTGAAATCCAGCCAATTTCTAACAGGTGACAGTGGCTGTATTGACAGACCTAATTTAAACCTACCACATGCCACAGAACTTATTCCACACCGACGAATTGCAAAGACACAAGAGGGACGGTATAGAATAGTGTCTACATTGACAAACAGGATCAATGCTGTTTATCAGATGATGGGGGAGGAACAATTCAATCGCAGGATTGAGCAGTTGGAGGAATTTTTATCTCTGGTCACGGCAGATAAGGATTTCAGCATTGTTGACATGACTGTTGATAGGACAGGTATTGGATATTCTCACAGGACCGAGATTGTGTCTTCGGACAGGACTGAGACTGAGGCACCTCCCTCTGACAGGGTTGAGACTGAGGCACCTCCCTCTGACGTGATTTCTGACAGGGCTGAGACTGAGGCAACTCCCTCTGACGTGATTTCTGGCATGGCTGAGACTGAGGCACCTCCCTCTGACACGCCTTCCGACAGGACTGAGCCATCTTCTGACCTGACCATGACAAGCTTTGCTTCTGTACAATTACAAAAAGTCAAGACACGTGGCAGACCCCGCAACACACAGAACTTTACAAGACGAAAAAGACGTAGGATTGACAACACTATGGTCATGGAGACAGACTCGACCCATGACATACTTGCTACCGATAGCATTACTGATGGGACTGCAGCAGCTACACATTTGATGGATAATACAACTCCTTTGACTGAGACCGAGACACCTCCCTCTGACATGCCTTCTGACAGGATTGTGACAACTTCTGACGGGACTGCAGCAGCTACAGGTTTGACAGATGACTCAACTCCTTTGACTGTTGACATTGTTGAGTCTATTTGTCATAAATGTGGTGAGGAAGAGCTTGATCGTTGTCTTTGTGTGGATGGTGTAATGGAATGGGTGAGGTGTAAGGACTGTCCACGTTGGTATCATAAGTATTGTTTGGGTTCAGATGTGAGAGTTAGATCGTTTGTTTGTTGTTTTTGTTTACCTGGTGCCATTGATCGAATGAAAGAGATGCTGAGTGATTGCATGCATAATGTTTCAGTTATGTCAGACAAATAGTGTGTGATCGCTATTCATATTATATTTTGTTTAATGTATTAATGATGACACTGTATATATGTATAATAATTCATTTTTGACTGTCATGAGTTCCTCTTTAACTTTATGTTTAAAATGTCCCCCAGGGGACGGAGAGTTTCGTCATGTGGCCCAGGGTCTGTTTGTGTTTTGTAATGTTGACTTGAATAATTGATGAATAAACTTGTTGATAATTATGTACTGGTCTGTTGACTGCATAATTTTTCAGTTATGTCAGACAAATAGTGTGTGATCGCTATTCATATTATATTTTGTTTAATGTATTAATGATGACACTGTATATATGTATAATAATTCATTTTTGACTGTCATGAGTTCCTCTTTAACTTTATGTTTAAAATGTCCCCCAGGGGACGGAGGGTTTCGTCATGTGGCCCAGGGTCTGTTTGTGTTTTGTAATGTTGACTTAAATAATTGATGAATAAACTTGTTGATAATTATGTACTGGTCTGTTGACATTGTTTCTTTATCCACATGAATGCTATTGAACAGATGAGCCTGTGTAAGGTCCTTAAAAAGTTGGTTAAAGTGCTTAATTTTTGGTAACATTTTTTAGTAAGGACCATGTACTATAACCACTACTACTACTACCCAGGCTTTGTCTTGAAATCCGATTGTTCGGGTTTCCTTCCGTCCCCTATCCTTAAATTGCTAGGATAAAGAGTGCCAAGTCAGAGACGGACTGTAATCTCGGAGGTCCCAGGTGTATAATAATATAATATACACACATATGTAAAAGTAAAAGAACCCTAACTGTTTACATGGCAGTCTAGGTAAACCCTGATATCACCAAAGTAGTGGACATGGGTAAATTCAATACAGCTACAACCACTACTACCACAACTTCTACCACTACTACCACAACTTCTACCACCACCACTACTACCACCACTTCTACCACAACTTCTACCACTACCACCACTTCTACCACCACTACCACAACCACTACTAACTATTACCCAGGCTTTGACTTGAAATCCGATTGTTCGGGTTTCCTTCCGTCCCCTATCCTTAAATCGTTAGGATAAAGAGTGCCAAGTCCTGTCGGAGACGGACTATAATATCGGAGGTCCCATGTGTATAATATACACACATGTAAAAGAACCCTTACTGTTTACATGGCAGTCTAGGTAAACCCTGATATCACCAAAGTAGTGGACATGGGTAAATTCAATACAGCAACAACCACTACTACCACCACTTCTACCACTACTACCACAACTTCTACCACTACTACCACCACCACTACTACTACACACACTACCACAACTTCTACCACTACTACCACCACCACCACTTCTACCACTACCACCACCACTACTACCACCACTTCTACCACTACTACAACTTCTACCACTACCACCACTACTAACACCACTTCTACCACCACTACTACCCAGGCTTTGTCTTGAAATCCGATTGTTCGGTTTCCTTCCGTCCCCATCCTTAAATTGCTAGGATAAAGAGTGCCAAGTCCTGTCGGAGACGGACTATAATATCGGAGGTCCCATGTGTATAATATACACACCTGTAAAAGAACCCTTACTGTTTACATGGCAGTCTAGGTAAAGCCTGATATCACCAAAGTAGTGGACATGGGTAAATTCAATACAGCAACAACCACTACTACCACGTCTACTACGACCACTTCTACCACAACTTCTACCACCACTTCTACCACTACTACCACCACTTTACCACTACCACCACCACTTCTACCACAACTTCTACCACCACTACTACCACCACTTCTACCACTACTACTACAACTTCTACCACCACTACCCAGGCTTTGTCTTGAAATCCGATTGTTCGGGTTTCCTTCCGTCCCCTATCCTTAAATTGCTAGGATAAAGAGTGCCAAGTCCTGTCTGAGACGGACTGTAATATCGGAGGTCCCATGTGTATAATATACACACATGATGTAAAAGAACCCTTACTGTTTACATGGCAGTCTAGGTAAACCCTGATATCACCAAAGTAGTGGACATGGGTAAATTCAATACAGCAACAACAACCACTACTACCACAACTTCTACCACTACTACCAACACTACTACCACCACTTCTACCACTACCACCACTTCTACCACTACTACCACCACCACTACTACCCCAGACTATTTGCAATACCACTACTACTGCGAATGCCAAGTTATTTGCAATACTACTACTGCAAATAACGTGCCAGGTTATTTGCAATACTACTGCAAATAACTTGCCAGGTTATTTGCAATACTACTGCAAATAACTGTAGCACAGTCTTAACATTAACAAAAAAAAGACACAATTTTGGAGGTATTTTATTCTCTGCCTATCTAAACTATCTCTCAAGGCTCAAGGAAAACAAAAATAAAAAACAACAAAAAGAGTGAGAGATTTGAGTCATTGATACAACTTGAATTCCAATTTTTAGTAGGCCTATGTATCGCATTGCACAATTCGATATAGATCTCTCCCTACGGGATGAGGAAATCACATGTATTTCCATCATTCTTTTGAAACACTCTGTGCCAATAATATTTTGTAGTATTCACACACCCTGTGCGAATACAATTCCATATTATTCACACACCCTGTGTGAAGAACTACAGCCAAATTAAAAATAAGTATCTACATATAAGTACGTAATATAATATGTTGCCTGGCTGAGAATAATATCCGATTTGTTCTCAGCCCGGGTGAGAATAACGGCAGCCATTTGTCTAACCGTATCAGGTGATGCGGATAGAGCCTGCCATATAGAATCTATAGATTCTAGATCTAAATACTTGTTATTGTTATTATTATTAGATCTAGATTCTCTAGATCTAGCTCTAGATCTATAAAATAATAAACAAACAACAAATTATCAGTTCTATAGGGCCTATAATAAACATAGGTCTAGACTAGACCTAGAATCTAGATTCCAGAATGCCCCAGTACCTTAGTAAAGTCAGACTTACACATTTTTAGATAACGCCACATCAAGACACAGATCTAGATCTAATCTCTAGAATCTAGATTTAAATCTATAGCTATGTTTTCCCTCTACCCTAAAAGTATCTAAGAAATCTACCAACCAAAGCTGTTCAGAAAGCTCAAATTAACACCAAATCGATTGTAGTCAAAATCTCTGAGAATGGAAGTTTTAGCAAGTTTTCTTTTTCTTTCTACAAACGTGTAAATCTGACTTAGAATCTAGAATCTAGGTAATCTACATCTAGATATTTATGATTATACACCTGACGATGTGAAAGTAAGAAAAATAGGCAACTTATCTGATGTAGAAGTCTAACTGCGTCTGTGTGTGGAACGCACGCCATGCTGATGGTAAGATGAGATGTGACTGTGACTGTGAGTGAGTGTCATGATCTATTCGAAATTGAATCAAGGTTGCCAGTTTTTTCAGAGCAACTTGCCAAATCAGTCACGCAAACTTGCCAAATGCCTTAAAAACTTGCCAGACCTTAAAAATCGATTTTTTTAGCGTAAAAGTGCTCACAAAAAATGAAAATAATAATGTTAAACATAGATTAAATAAAATGCTGACTTACCCTATGTTGATCTTTGTTGTTTCTTTTTATACTTTAGAGCCTCTGATAAAATCCGATCCTCTTAGTGACTATTAGTGTATTAGTAGTGAATGGTCAAGTAACCATGTTCATACAATGCAATCCACAAGCAAGTTCTGTTACATGCTCAGCGTCAGCATTTGGTCTACAAAATTTTTTTAAAATAATTTGAGCACTTGAAAATCCTCAATATTGAATAAAAACAATTTTCTAACTCTAATCGTCTAATTTCATTCAAAATAAATTGATTTGCAGGATTGTCTCTCTTGGACATCCGCAAAAGGCAAATTCACTCTTTAAATGGCTTAGAAGATAATGTGAGCATGGCCCACATCCTCCTCTTGTGATTCATTCATGACAAGCCAATCATCCCTATCATCATCAATCAGTTAAGTGGTTGAGCTTGAGGCACCTGATAAGGTTTCTTTTGTTGGGTACATTATGTCAGTAGTGCACAGTTGAAACATTATTTCTCTTGCCTTGAAATTCACACAGCAATGATCTTTGAGAAACAGCTATAATTTGATTCGTATGATTGCATCGAGGGTGGAAGAGCTCATTATATTTCTAAATTTTGTCTTTGTGGAGGTCACCAGTGAAAATATTCTTTCTATTGAAGCATTGCCAGTTGGTGTAACAAGACATGTGAGGGAATAATCAGCAAGCTCTTTAAAACCTTGTGTCTTTCTGACTCCCTTCCAGAAGAGTTCTGCATCACTTGGTAGCATTTATGAAGGCATGTTCATCTGTCCAGTCAACAAGATATATTTGTCTGTACTGCTCTTCAATAATTGACAAGTTGTCGTCCATCAAAAACCTAACTGGCAAGTCTTTGAAACTGGCTCTCTCAATTTGGTTAAAAACTTTTTGTGGGCTCAAAACACTCAGTCCTTCAAATACTTTGATGGAAGGCGGCAGTTTCTTCTCTACCTGCGAAAATGCTTCATCAAGCATACTGTGGCATCTGGAAGTTATTTCATTAACCTCCTGGGTTTTTTCTGCCAGTTTGTCTCCTTTGACATTTTGCAAGTACTTTTCACATTATGTCTCAAACTTGCAGCCATAATCACAACTTCTGAGCTCTTTTTTTTAGATCCATCACCATGGAAAATCCGTGCTTTCACTTTCAGACTGCTGTATAGCATGTAAAGTTCCTTGTTCAAAACGTGTGGATCCGCCTTTGCTGACTGGAAAAGACTGTTGACACGTTCAAACTCCTGAACAATAGGGATTGCAATGTGAAACAACAATTTATTTGTTAACTGGATTAAGCAGCATCTCCTTTAACAGCCTAGCTTTGAATTTGCATTCTTGTTGAGCATGTAGTTCTGCTGAGGTGAAATACAATATTAATTCTTCCCAGTTTGAGTTAAGCAGCAAATTGTTTAATACTTTCCCTCTCACCAGCCATCTTGTTGTCGACACTTTTGAAAATGGCTATGCTTGAGCTACAACTTGTTCAGTTTCATGCTCTGTGTTCATTGTCTCAAACAGTTGTAAAAAATCCTGTCTCCGGAGATCACTGTGGGCAAACCAGTTTGGGATCTCTTTGAGCAGAAACCCAAGATTGGGTGGCAACTTGTTAAAGACATGCAAAGTGCTAGGGAGTGGCACATGCATTTAAGCTGGCTAATCTCCTTGATTCTTGTCCAAACACTCTTGTTGTTTCCCACCATAACAGATGCTCCATCACTTGCAAATCCAATGCAATCCTCAATTCTCAAACCAAAGCCTTCTAACTCCCTTTCTAGTGTTTCAAAGAGTGATTGAGCACTTGTTTCCAGGACTGGTACCAGCCCAAGAAACGCATAGTGTACTCCCTCGGTATCATGAACATACGAAACGGTGATGCATAAAAGCTTTTGAGTTGATACATCTGTTGATTCATCTATCATCACAACATACCGTTTGCGATGGATGTCTTCTTTCAGTTCTTCTTTCAAAGTAGGCGCTATTACACGGTTTATTAAAGCACTACATTTTGTTCTTCCCATTTCATCTTCCCTATAGATCGAAATTCCTTCACCATGTTTCCTTACAACCTAGTCAAGAAGATCCACAGTTTTAATTGCTGTAGGGCCTATGGCATGCCACAAAACCGCGATATCTAGATCCATTTTTTTTTTTCTTTTGTCAATTCATCCTCCTTTTTCCTAGCTGTTTTCTGACCATGAGCATCCATTTGAGCAAGGGAATTTATGTTTTTGGATGGGGCTTTGAGTTTATGTTTTCGGTCCCTTCATGTACCCCGAGACAGCTTGTACGTGCTGCAATCTCCACATGACAGAATGCTTTATCTGAACCTTCCTTGGATTGCCTCATACACGTGAATTGTTCCTCCCACTCCTTTCGATATTTTCTACCACTGCCATATGAAGGTTTCCATTTTTTTTTAGAGGCCATGTCTCTTTAATCACAAAAGCAAATATATTTCTCACTTAATTAGGAAAATACTCCTACAAAAACCACATTTATTGTTAAAAAACGAAACCACAGAGAAACAGGAAGAGGAAACTAAACAGTAAGCCAGGGCCAGAACCCATAAAGTGCCAACTTGCCAAACCATTTTTTCGTGCCGAACAGATTTTAAAAGTGCCAAATTTGAGGAATATGGCACGAAAAGTGCCAAACTGTCAATCCTAAATTGAATGCACTGAGCAATTGGCCTAACGAACACGAACAAGAGAGAGAGCTCGTGAACGTTGCGTCGTACTTGGTCAAGAAGAGAAGAGAGGGTGGTAGCGATAAATAAGACCTGCCGGTACCACCCGTCAATGGGACGTTAGGTCACAGGGGTCAACTGTCGTAAGGTGAAATAGACGTGAGGTAGATGGATCCACTGTGAGCAGCTTTAGTACTATTCCTATAGTAGATGTTATATTAAGTCGGGTGCCGGTTTGGGTGATTAAAAACACATTAAGAAAAGTGATTTTGGCGATAAAATTAGTCATTCCTTTAGCACGTGATTATCTTACCATTGGCACGGTACTTGCGCGCCAAGATGAGTTTCCAATCGAATGCAAGAAGCGCATGATCGGATAGCGTGGGTGTTGGGGAATAAAATGACTGCATGCTTCCTCTTGTGGTATATCTCTAATAGAGACGGCCTTGGGTATATTCGAGATCTTTGGTTTGAATAATGGCATTATGAATACGTCATGATGAATAACCCCATGGCGTGTAAGTGTAACGTGAAGGAGAGGAGTCAGTAATACTAAGTGTGGAGTTAGTAACTTACGTCCTTTGTAAGGAGAAGTAAGTTAAACCTTTGTGAGTAAACGGGCTGGTTTGCTGGTTTTAGATAATTGAGTTACATGTATAACTGTGTGGAGGAACACTGAGTTTCCTGATCGTAATGAGATGAGTTATTATACTTTGTGAATAAACAGATGCTTTACTGAAACTTTGGCGATTGATGTGTCGTAATTTGTGAGTTGTTGTAGGTGAAGATTAACCCGGGTTTGCAGTTAGAACCCAATGAGGGATAGTTCATAGTTCATGTGTTGAACGTCCAGTCCCATGTAGCTGCATGGACAAAAACTATTCCATAAATTCCCGCCAGGCAAGTAACCGATTTAGGAAAGCGTTGTACAGTTTTCCCTAAACGGTCCTGTTGGCGTAATCTCACTTTTTCTTGTCTGGTATAGTTCATGTGTTGACAGCTAGGAAATCTCAGGTATAGGTAGTTACAGGTTGACAGTGTTGCCAGGTTGGCGGATTTTTATCATCGCGTGGCGGGGAAAAAATGGCCTGGCGGATGGCGGATTTTTGATGATTTGTATACCCTTTAAAAAAGCAAAAGTATAGCAATCAAGTCTAATTATTTCTTCTCTCCCCCCCCTAAACTGACTTTTAGGAGCACCTTTTGTGAGTACTGTTGGCCGAGATCTATATTACACAACCTAATTCAGATTAACCGAAGGTGAAAACAATATCCGACAGTCTAACTCCCGCTCAAACAAAACCGAAACTCTAGGAACCGAAACTGAAATTGAAAGTCTTCGACAGCCTTCAATCAAAATCAAAACTGTAGGATCTCCTTATTTTTCCTTAATAAATGAAATGGAATAATTTGACACCCACTATTAATGGTCGAGTCCATTTTGGTGTCTAAAGACACTCGCCTATATAAACGTGTGAAAATTGTCTCTTGTAAAGTCTTGTCACTTGTCACTAATGCTTGTTTGACACAAAATTTGCTGTGACAAGTTTCAACCAACGGAACAAATGCTTAGCAAATTCACAAATGAAATGTATAGATCTTCAACACCAGAGAATCTTGAGGCTGAAATGGATCCAGCGCATGATGTGAATTTGGGGGATATCATTATCAACCCCGAATCGTCATGCCTTTAAAAAGAAATAGCCGTGTATACAGTTGTAAATAGGTGAGTAGCGTTTAGTAACATAATTTTTATTCTGATACAATACACTATTGTTGATTATAAGTGTTTTAAATCAAATGGCGGATTTTGGGCAAATGTCGCAGGTGAAGTAGGATAAAGTTGGCGGATTTTGGCGGATTTCTGGCATAAAGTTGGTGGGATTTTTGCAAAGGTACCTGGCAACACAGTGTGTTGAACATCCACTTCCTTGTTAGCTGCATGGATGATCAGTAATCAGTACCGTGTGCATTGACAAAACTTTTACTTTTAGGGGAGTGACAAAATCCCACCGGGCAATTACCGGACTGAGGACTCTGGCGTACGTTACGGTACAGCCTTCGCTCACGCTATTCTACCTGTGTAACCCCCGTCTTTTTTATGAGGGTAAACTGATCAACTGAGATAGATGTTCTACATCACTTCTGACCTATGAGAGAGAGAGAGAGAGAGAGAGAGAGAGAGAGAGAGAGAGAGAGAGAGAGAGAGAGAGAGAGAGAGAGAGAGAGAGAGGGAGGGAGGGAGGGAGAGAGAGAGAGAGAGAGAGAGAGAGAGAGAGAGAGAGAGAGAGAGAGAGAGAGAGAGAGAGAGAGAGAGAGAGAGAGAGAGAGAGAGAGAGAGAGAGAGAGAGAGAGAGAGAGAGGTAAAGTAAGGTAAATCATGGGGGATACGATACAACACATTTAAAACGTTTAACTTTAACTTTAACCCCGGTATTCACTATTCTCTTTTCCTCATACCTAAAACAAGTGGTAAATCTAGAAGTGGTCGACTTATACATTCAAAATGCCGCACTGAGAGACTGAGAGATAATTTATATATTTTCTTCTAAATGCCATACGAAATTTTGACCATACTTAACTTTGAAAGCATAGTTGCTTTTTACTTACAAAGTTTAAGAAATGGAAATCGATGGCTGGATAATGAATTATTTATGATACGTTGATGAGTGTGTATGATTATGAAGCTAAACTGATTTGCCTTTTATTACTATTCATGTATATTATATTGTTTCACTGCACTTTTGCACTATTTACTCACCTTTATATATTTACATTATTTTTCCTAAAATATTAATGCATTATTAGTTAACTTAGGTACAATTTTGTTTTTTATTTAAATACATTGGCGTATCCTATTGTACTATTTTTCAAACGGAAATTGTAATAACACAAAATATACTTTCCTTTTTTAAAGGATTACTAAAGCTGATTGAATTGAATAGAATAAAAATTAAAAAAGGATAGGGTGTTATAATCTTACAATCTTTTCGCCACCTCTTCAGTCTTCGGGTGTTTCCTACACCAATACTATCATGTTATCACATCCTTAGCTTAGTTGACGTCTCGTTCTACAGTGCAAATGTGGGTCACCTCCAATAAATTTCTCCCCATCTTGTCGACATAACCATGCCACCTGATCATTTTCCCTCTTGTCGACATAACCATGCCACCTGATCATTTACATCTTGTCGACATAACCATGCCACCTGGTCATTTCCATCTTGTCGACATAACCATGCCACCTGGCCATTTCCATCTTGTCGACATAACCATGCCACCTGATCATTTCCATCTTGTCATTTCCATCGACATAACCATGCCACCTGGTCATTTCCATCTTGTCGACATAACCATGCCACCTGGATCATTTCCATCTTGTCGACATAAACATGCCACCTGGTCATTTCCATCTTAAAAAAAATAATTGTATATCATCACAGGGATTCGGTAGTCCAGAGGCAAGGTGTCGACCTCTCGATCAAAAGGTCGCGGATGCAAACTCACGCCCACAGTTGAAAATATTCTCGTTTTTTTTATATACTGAAAGCTTGGTCAGTGTTACACGTAGTTGCGTTTATTTTTGCCTTATTATCCAAAGGCCAAAAAAAATCAGGAATGAAGAAATGTGGCTAGGACTAGGACTAAGATTAAAAGAACAAAACAGATGCCAGACGCCAATCGAGGACGAACTATACACACGACGTTGGCGGTGGATTGAACACAAACCTTGAGAAGGCCACCAGCAAATATCACACGACAAGCATTAATATTAACATCCGCAGGATCTCAGAAAAGTAAGGGGGGGGGGAGACCAATGGATACATTGCGTAGAGAACTGAAAGATATGAGGATGACTAGAAAGGCTGGAAGTCGTAAGGATGGCACAGAACAGGTATCGCTGGAGAGCTCGTGATGACAGCCCCACGAGGGATAACAGGGCATAATAATGATTAAAGAATTCTTCTTTTGCATTATCCTAACACTGCAAGTGGAAATTGATTAAAATTTTGTCATCATGATTATTCTAAATACGTAAAAGTTCCTTCAAGACCGTAATGGCCCATAGAGCCGGAGCTTATCCTGGTTTCAATAACATGAAACGGAACAGGGGACTATAACCACCTCCTGGCCAGGACGCTAGTCTGACGCATGTTTTAACTCCCAAGCTAGTACTTGTACCTGGGTAGAGAAGGGAAAATGGGAGTTAAGCGTCTTCCGCAAGGACAAGCTTTGCTAGGCTTCGAACTCAGGACTTCATGATCCCCAGTCCGGCAGCCTAACCGCTCAGCCACCGACACCTCAGATTCTAAGTTAAGTGTTCATTATCATAATGATATAATCATTTTCCTGTAAGATGGGGTACAGGTATGACTGGAATGTGCTGGCAGAGATGGCCCAGGACCATGGATAACGGAGGGCACTGACTCGTGGATGGCCTGTACTTAAAATGGGGAAGCGGGCCTAAATTAGTTCATAATTCTCCTGTAAATCTAGTTCATCAAGATGGATTTATAAGCCGCATTCCCGCACAAGTGCAGGCTCACTGACCGTTGTACGCCATTTATCCCCCAGCCGACCATTTCATTCAAAGTCCTTTCTCAACTACCGGGAGAGCATACAGTACACAAGCCTGTTAGGCTTTTCGTACTAACCCTCTCACAAGATCTTTCTCTACCTATAGCTAGGTACTCATTCACACCTGAGTCAAGTAAAGGGAAGTATCTTTCCTAAGCGTACGTTGTGAAAAAACCCACCTGTGAAAGCTGTGGGGATTGAACCAGCGTTGTGATTACCAGCTCACATCACTATGGTTCAGCTACAATATCTTATAAACATAAAGAATGTATACGTGTCAGTTGCTCTGATGACCATGGAGAAGACAAATACATGGTACAAGTTCAGACACAAAGACGTATTTTCCCCACTCGATCCAGGTTCAAATGGGTACAAGCAATTACTAGTTTGGAAGGAAAAACCTAAGCCAGACTAACATCCTGTCCTGGAAGTGATTGTCACCATGCTATGGAAATCGGCATAAGCTACGGCTCTATGGGTCCATAATGACCTCATCAGGAACTTAAAAAACTTTTTTCTTCTTACTTAAAAGTTCCGACATGTACCGATTTCATAATGAATCCTGAAAGCAAAATAATGCAGAATTTATTTGGCTCATCTCCATACTATAACTATAATTAACTATAATGATACAAATACAAGAAGAAGTAAAACAAAACAAAAACAACCCAAACGAACTGGAATAAATAAAAAGTCTTGATAAGTTCTTATTATACATCAGCCATTTGATGAAGATTGAGCGTATGAAATAGAAACACTTACTTTCATTTGCACATATCATTCATTTTATGATAACATACTGAATACCATTTAGTCAATTATTATTCTGAATAGAAGATGTAGAAAGTTATCATACTTGTAATTTTGTATTTAAAATAACAAAACATCTAAATTTAAAAAGGTATGCGATTCAAGAAAACATCGTAATTTGTATTCTATTGGAATTCAATTAGATCACACATAATATTTGATAACAATAACATTTGATGACAAATGACATACTTCCAATTTAATTACAAGTCATTATTTCAAATTCATCAAGAACCAAATTTGCATAGATTAGAACTAGAAAGGAGGAAGAGCATTCAAAATAAGCGTTTGACACAATGCCAAAGTTTTTCTTTTTAAAAGGCACATGGTAATGTATCATAATATTTCATATAAATGGCATGAGAAATAGAATGATAGAATGACACATAGATGGATAGATCTTGTACATAAATAGATAAATAGCTAGCTAACTAGCTGCCCAGACACACATATGTTAAATACATTTTTGTTCCAATGGAATTTACCGTCTATTATTGTATATGATATGCCTTGATTTAAGGTGTATTAAGAAGAAACAAGTGAAAGATAAGAGTGTAGAAAAAGAACAAGAACCTACCTGTAGCATGTCTCATTAGTCATTTATTTTTACATACACACGTAAAGATAGAAACCAAAATATATCAACCATTTATGAATCAGAATCAGAGCTCTTTTATATTTGTTTCCCAAAAGGAGAAATTTGGCACAGTTGCAAAATATTAATATTAATGATTCTTCTTCTCTTCTGCCTTTTAAGCTCGCTGGAAAGCATAGGCCATCAACAAACAATCTCCAATCACTTCTCTCCTGGGCCAGCCTCTCAATAGATTTCCATGTTTGCCTCATCTACTTCCTCTCTCCCTCCAGTTCTCTTCTCCATGCAGCCCTTGGCCGACCCCTCGATCTTTTACCCTGTGGGTTCCATGTGTAAGGCTCTGTCTTGTTATTGTGTTGGGATCCTTTCTAAGCGTGTGCCCTATCCACCTCCATTTCTTTCGTTTTTAATCTTTTTCAACTGACACTTGTCCAGTTCTTTCCTATAGATTAATGTTTGAGGTAACTCCAGGCCAGAATATTTTGACAATTCTCCTCAGACATCTATTTATGAATGATTGAAAATTTTGTAGGGTAGTTTTTATGGTTCTCCATGTTTCTGAGCCATATGTTAGCACTGACTTGACATTTGAGTTGAATATCCTTAGTTTGATTCTTTCTGGTAAACTCTTGCTGGACCATACCTTGTTAAGGCTTAAAAATGATTGTTGTACCTTCTGTATCCTGGTTTTGACATCATCTTCCACACCTCCCTGCCATCAATCATGCTACCCAGGTAGCAGCATTTGTCCATATTTTCCAGCGGTTTTCCTTTTAGGGTTATTGGCAGTGTTGTAGGTTTTGCAGTTGCGAAGAGTTTTGGTTTTCTTGTAGTTGAGTCTGAGTCCCACCGATGATGCTATGGTCTCAATGGCATTATTGGCATCCGTTTTCTCCTGCATTTGCTTGTGCGTGTGTGAAAGCAAAGCGATATCATTATTAATGATTACCTTTGTATACAAATCCCCCCAAAATAAAACAAAACATATAGGAAAAAAAGACCAAAACTTTATCCAACCAGCAATTTGTATTGTTCCTCATACTCATACTAAAAATAAAACATTGTTTTTCTGTGATATTGATAGCAAGAACATTAAAATCTCTTCCCGTTTTCACATTTCAAAATAAAAATTCAGATAAATCTATATATATATATATATATATATATATATATATATATATATATATATATATATATACACACACACACACACACATATATATATATATATATTTTATAAATTATCTCATTAGGCAATGTTAATTAATGAAAGAATTTTTGGACATCCTGGCAAATACATCAATATGTTGAGCATTACAAATTTCTTCACTTCTCAGCAAGACAACGATGAAAGTAAAAGTATAAATATAAATGATACAGTCTTCATCAGTTTACATAGATATCAACATATCATGATGTATGCTTATTTTTGTTTGTTTCATTACGAATTACTCCACCCATCATATGAACTTGAAGTGATCTGCGGCAAATCAAGAGGAAACAGCAAGATGATGTGATAAAGTGAATATATAAAGAAGGAAGACCTTCCAGCAGCATTCACCAATAACTCTCACACATTCGAAGGCATACAAAGCAACCATACTATGAACACGTTGATAAACAAGGTTTGGAACGAAACCCCTTCGCAGCCCAAGGGACATAACATTTAATTCTGAAGGCATTTTATTCAAACTATATTATGCAAGCGTTTTATGCAGTTATGTCCTTTAGATCAGTCAATAAACCTATTGAAACATGTCGTGTCATAAGCCTGTAAATTCTATGGGCACATGGCAATATACTATCATATAGCATGCACTCGCAGACTGGCCAGAACCAGTAAATTCTACATGCATATGACATATAGTGGCGTCGGTGGTCGAGTGGTTAGGCTGCCGGACTGGGGATCATGAGGTCTCTAGTTCCAATCCTTGCATAGCTAGGTCCAATGTTGCGTTCCTTGGGAAAGACATTTAACACGCATTTTCTCCCCTCCACCCAAATGAAAATAGGTACAAGCACTAGCTTGGGAGTAGAAACATTTGTCAGACTATCGTCATATCCGGGAGGGGATTATCACCACCTATTCCACATCACACTATAAATAAAAACTGGGATACGGTCCAGCTCTATGGGCTGTGATCACCTTGAAGGAACTCTATTTATATGGCATGAAGCATGCACAGCCTGCCCCGTAAAATTTGAATTTTTCATGACAGCAAAGGGGTAATGGGACATAGTATTGCTGACAAACTTTCACTACTTACAAGAAAGAGTTTCCATTGAAGTTGTTTATCTCCAAAAGCGTTTCAAAGACATGCCCAGCATATTGCAAGTGAAAGTGCAAAACATGCAAGGTTTGGAGAAAACTAGACAAACCAAATTGTTTGCCTTCATGAACTTTCGTTGACTGTGTTATTTAGCAGCTCAGAAGAAAGCTAGTAGCAGCCCTCTATTATCCAAACAATACATACACACACACACACACACACACACACACACACACACACAGAGTGACTACTACTCACACATTTATACAAAAATCATTAAATCATATGCATGCATGTCAAAGATATATGTATATAATAGATGTCAACTGCACATGGTTTTATCACATTCTACATACATGTATCTTTTTTAGCCAACTCTTTGACATTAATTTATGTATTCTCTGACACTACTGACAGTGAAGCAACCTATTATCATATCTAATTCCTTTTATTTACTTTTCACATAAAGGCAGAGGAAAAAGAACTTGAAAGTATAAGAATAATATTAATGCAAAATTTATATAACGCCCCTATCTATGAGCTTACATGTTATAATGTAATCAATATTTACGATTTCAAGAGAGAGAGAGATTTTCCAGGAGATTACAGGAGATTTTAGGAGAGAAACATTTTCCCAGAGATTGCTGAGTTTCTGAAATATTACGAATCCTGGGTAAGATAGTTGATAATAGGGAAGTATATCCCTGCTCACAGAAGTATGCCCTACTCAAAGGAGTACGTCCCTGCTAAAAAAAATACGTCCCTTCTTATAGAAGTGGCATTTTGGCGTTATTAGACATGTATAGCACTGTGTCCTCGTCGTCTAGGGCCGTTACTTCGTCCCAATTTGCCCCTTTCTTTCTGTCTTCCCTTTTGTGACGTACAGTGTAGACTGTGCCAGCAATCAGGGCAATGACAAGTACAGAAGCCACAACAGCAAATGGTACCACATCTGAGCAGAAAAAAAAGACGAGGGAAAGAAAGAAAACCAAGTGAATTTGAAAATGGCATAACCAAAATAAAACAAGATAAATTTGAAATTCCGGGCAGTGGACAGGTAAGCACCTGTACGGGGAGTAGATGATCCCGTCCTCCACGAGTCTCCTGCTGCCTTGCAGGCTGGTCTTGGTTGACCAAAGGCTAAGGGAGTTAACCCTGACAGAAAACAACCTGCTTCCTTGCAGGCCGGTCTTGAATGACCAAAGGCTAAGGGAGTTAACCCTGACAGAAAATAACAACCTGCTGCCTTGCAGGCTGGTCTTGAATGACTAAAGGCTAAGGGAGTTAACCCTGACAGAAAATAACAAGACCTGGTAGGGGGCCTCACGGTGGCAGCCCCACCATCTACCTAGGGTGCAGTGGGCTAATCCCCTGCTTATCCAAAACAACCTGATTCAGAGGAGTAAAACGAATATAACCGGCTTGATCTTTGGAACACGAACTTGGAAACGAACACAGACTATGATTTTTGGAATATGGAACGTTAGGGCAATAAATGGAAAAGAGTTAGAATTAGTTGAAGAAATGGAAAAATTCAAAGTAGATATTTTGGCCATTACAGAAACAAAGAAAAAAGGACAAGGAATAGAAAACGTAGGACCGAATCATATTTTAATCTTCTCAGGAGTAGATGTTAAAGATAGAGCTAGAGCAGGAGTAGGCCTCCTAGTGCATAAAGGGCATGAAAAGCTACTAGAAAGTTGGAAATATATAAGCTCATGGCTATTAGAGGTACACAATAAACCAAAAGGACGAGAAATTAAATTATTAACAGCTTATGGACCAAACGAAGATGCAACTAAAGAAGAAAAAGATATTTTCGAAAAAGATTTACAAATAGTTGCAGAGAATCTTAAATCCAAACAGGAACTAATGCTTTTAGGAGATTTAAACGCTAGAGTAGGCAACAATGTAGAAACGTCAGGAGGAGTAATAGGTAAAGAAGAAGAGACAACAACTTCTCCAAATGGAGAGAGACTAATAGTAATAGATTTTTGCCTAAAGAATAACATGAAAATAGCCAACACCTTTTTTCCTCAAATATACAAGAGTAAATGAGGACATGTTGAAAAGTCAATGATAGACTACATAATAGTTAGCAGTTCCTTTTTTACAGTACATTGGATGCAAGAGTAAACATAGGAGCAGAAATATTTAGTGATCACCACTTAGTGATTGCCAAAATGAGATTACTGACTGAGGAAAACAAACAGAAAAGGAAAGACAAGAAAGCTACTAAACTCAAAATAGAGGAACTAAATAAACCAGTAGTAAAACAGGTATATCAATCTAGGATAAAAAAATTTATCAGTGAAAGACAGATGGATCTGAATGATAGCACAATAGTAGAAAAGTGGGAGATTTATAATATAAAGAAACACTCCTCAGTTGTACTGAAGAGGTCTGTGATAAGAAACACATTAAAGGAAGAAAAGAACAGCATGGTGGAATGAGAATGTCAAGACTAAGATCAAAGAAAAGAAGGATGCCTGGATGAAATACTTGCAAACAAAGAGACCAGAGGATAGGATAGATTACGTGAATAAAAGAACTATCGCCAAAGAGGAAGTGAGGAAAGCAAAACAGGAACAATGGGAAGAGTTTGGACAAAGACTCCAAGAAAGCTATCAAGGAAGTCAAAAGCTGTTCTGGGGGCAATGAAGAGCATGAGAAATACTAAAGCATGCCCAATACGACAAATTAAGAATGTCAGAGGAGAAATAATGAAAGAAGACAGTAAAATCATGGAAACATGGAGAAAGCATTTTCACCAATTACATAATCCCTCCAGAACGTATGAAGCAAGGAGTAAAGATCAATTAGTAATTAGTAAGAGTATCAAGAGGAAGCAGCTGAAGATGTAGATATATCAATGGAAGAAATCCAAACAGTTATAAGAAAAGTGAAATTAGGAAAAGCCCTAGGAGCAGATCAAGTTTATCCAGAAATGATTAAAAACCAAGGGAGAGGGGCAGACAAACTTCTACATGCAATATGCTAACAAGCATGGAAGTCCAAACAGATGGCAGACGACTGGAAAAAAGGAACGGTAGTACCAATACATAAGAAAGGATCAACTATGGATTGCTCAAACTATAGAGGGATATCACTACCTAAGGAAAAGAGAGAGGGTCAGATTGAAGAGTATCAGAGTGGATTTAGATCAGGAAGAAGTGTACAAGACTGCATATTTACAATTAGACAAATAATAGAAAAATTCCTTGAGAGAAACATTGACTTGCACTTGTGTTTTATTGACTTAGAAAAAGCATATGACATTATGAGAAGGGACGAATTATGGCATTCCTTAAAAGAACACAATGTAGAGCAAAATTTAACAGAAGCCATTAAAAGTGTTTACAAGAAACCAACATGTGCAGTGAGGGCAGCTGGAAATATATCTGCAGAATTTGATGTAGATATAGGAGTAAGACAGGGTTGTATCCTAAGTCCTCTTTTGTTTATCACATTTATGGATTCAGTTGCAAAGGCATCCTCAAAAGTGAAGAAAATTAATGTAGGTATGTGGAAGCTCAAACTAGTAAATGTATCAATGCTTTCATTTGCCGATGATTTAGTTCTGTTTGGAAAATCAGAAAGTGACATTCAGTCGAATATCAACATTATGAACAAAAGAGGAATGAGAGTAAATGCAAAGAAAACCAAAACAATGCTAGTAACCAGGGAAGCTAAAACACAAAATCTTAAATTGGGCAGAGAGTATTTAGAACAAGTTCAAAGCTACAATTACCAAGGAGTAATGATTAATTCAGAGGGAAAACTAAAAGAAGAAATCAAAAAGGCAAGTGCAATATATAACCATCTAGGAAAGGCATTTGTAGGTAAGCAAGAATTGTCAACAAAAACCAAAATGGCAGTATACAATACAGTTTATTGTCCTACTCTCCTCTATGGCAGCGAAACTTGAACTTAAGACAATAGAGAATACAATAGAGTACAGGCAGCTGAAAATGAAATATCTACTAAGAAGAGCAGTAGGGAAAACTAAAAGAGACAAAATCAGAAACACAACAATAAGAGACCAAACCAAAGCAGATGGCATAAAAACTAGATAGAAACAAATCAATTGAGATGGTTTGGGCATGTAAACAGAATGAATGACAATATAATAGCTAAATCAGTATACAGTGCTAAAGCCCAAGGTAAAAGACCAAAAGACAGACCTCGGAGAAAGTGGGAAGAAGATATAAAAGAGTCTTTGAAGCATAGAAATTTAACTTTTTTGGAAGGAAACAGAAAATGCCAGGACAGGGCATCCTGGAAAAAGATCATCTCGGGCAACTGTACCCATACACCGAAAGGTAGAATGGGAACTGACAAAGAAAGAAAGAATTTGAAATTGGCATTACCAAAATAAAACAAGATAAATTTGAAATTGGAATAACCAAAATAAAACAAGATGAATTTGAAAGTGGCATTACCAAAATAAAACAAGATGAATTTGAAATTGGCATTACCAAAATAAAACAAGATAAATTTGAAATGTCTATATCCCTCCCTCACTCTCTCTGCCTCTGCGTCTTTCTCTCTGTCTCTGCGTATTTCTCTCTCTCTCTCTCTCTCTCTCTGTCTCTCTCTCTCTGTCTCTCTCTGTCTCTCTCTCTCTCTCTCTCCTTCCCCCTCTCTCCCTCAATAAGCCACAGAGATAAATCAACCTGCATATTTATGGCAAAATTTTCTACTCGCAACCTCATTTCCAATTCACTGTATCTCCAATTCCTCTTAACTGACTGACTTAACTACACACTTCAACCAAAATTACACACAAAAGACTTAGAAAGCTTTCAATTCATCCATTGCTCATTGGATCTGTCGAACCACAAAAGCTCACCACAGCAAGGACATTGTACTATTTCTTTCGTTACTAACAAATTCTGATCTTATCAGAGTCGTACGTCCACCATGGGAAATCTTTACTTCACATCCACTGGAAACGGACACTCATAAATATAAAACTTTCTTTTAGAAAATTGTGACACATTTTCGTTTTAACTCTTTAACAGCCAATCGCCGACCTATCGGTGCCTCTGCTTGGTTGTTTTATACCAAACGCTGATGTATCGGTTGTGGACGTTTCTTCACAATATTTGACTAAAATTGCTGTTAAAGATGGGAGAAAACACCCACAACCGAAGCTGAAAAACCAATAAATCAGCAAATGGCACTCAAAGCTTAGCAAAGTTATATGCCTTTGAAATGTATCACTCTTGCAGGGGATAACATTAGTCTAGCATGGAGCAATAAATTTTTGTTGTTGGCATAAAACGAGTTAACTTTACTCACATTTCCCATGCATCCACTTCCTGTTGTCATCCAGATCCACTTTATGGGACTTCAGCAGTGAAGACACTATCTCCATGCTTCCATTGTTTGGAGACGGCTCCACACCAAGAATATGGCACATCAATGGATACACATCCACGCTATCAAAGTGATCCACAGCAAAGCCAG
This sequence comes from Doris montereyensis, assembly GCA_037039925.1. Classification (NCBI taxonomy): domain Eukaryota; kingdom Metazoa; phylum Mollusca; class Gastropoda; order Nudibranchia; family Dorididae; genus Doris; species Doris montereyensis. The sequence goes on from JAXRKP010000416.1 coordinate 275,829, forward strand.
ATTTGAAATCCGGCCCCATGGCCAGGAAGAACGGATGCATGTCTCTCAGTCGATTGTCATAGCCATGGTCTCCAACCTCTGGGATGGAAGAATGAAAAAATTGAATGAAGCGGGAACAAGATTGATCAAGCAAATGACAAAGTAGGAAGGGTTCTACTGGCCATATCATATATATAACGAAGTCACACAAAGTTTAAAAATAGCAAGTTGATGAGATGGATACAAGACTAGAAATACAGTTAACGTGGAAATTGAAATTTGTTTCCTCTTTGACTTGCATTATTTCGAGAATTATATCAAACCAAAATTATATTTATCAAATTCAAAATGTATTATAAGACTGAAGTCAATTGTGTTAAGGTTTTATGGTGATTGGCCGCGTTGTTGATAAATTATGAACATTTATATGGGTTTCGTTTTTTTTAAGCGTACTATATGTCATGGTGTTCAATTCATCTTTAAAGTAATACCATGGCCCATAGAGTCACAATTTCTGAAGTTTGAAGCAGAAATGGTGATCGAGAAGTTCCGTTGAAATCTACCACATCCACCATATGCAGTGATCTCAGAGCGAAATAAAAGGAAACAACAAGACGAAAGATAAATAAAAAGGTGAAAGGAATAAAATAAGACCCACCACCAGCATTCTCCGACTTGCCACGGAAAGCAGGTGGAACAAATTGTTGATTTTCAAATATGTTGAATAAACGTGTAAAACGGAAGTCAGTTTAGGGTGTATACAGTAGTCTCTGTCAAATAGCACGCTGCCAAAATGCACGCTGCCAAAATGCACGATTTTTCATAATGCATGTTTTTTTCATGTAACTGAACTTAACAATGCTAAGTATCCTCACAAAATGCAACAGATTTTTTAAGTCCATCTTCAATTTGTTGCATTTAGAGAGTCAATTCCTGTGAAAAATAATCTTGATGACCTCTTCTTACCTCGTCCCAGTGTGCGCGCGTGTCATCTAGGTCTATGTTAACGATGCGCACTCATATACACAAAAATTATGCACCTGGTCTTGGCTGTCTCGGCTCTAGTCACCCTTACCCGCCCCTTCCAGACTCAGTAGGTGTCACTTTTACCCAGGGAGATCGTACTCTGTATGACACGCGTGTCAACCAACAACAAAAAAGGCATTCCTCAATCTAGTTGTGGAATGTGTTCACCATCCCACCCCTAATTAGTGTAGTTTTGAGTGAGAGAAGAATGTAACAGCTCTATGAGAAGAGGTTAGGCGTATAGGGCCTTGTTTTCAAAATAACGAACGACAATCAAAATTCAAACAGTAACAAACAACTAACCAAAGAAAAGATTTTAATTCCAAACAAGAACGACAGTGTAAATAATGGGTTGTGGCTCTTGACTCCGCCAAAATACACAATTTTATTTGTCACCCGTGGGCCATGCATTTTGGCGCAGACTACTAATACTATGTATATATATTAGATATATATATCTCACTTACCTGTCACTTTACCAAATTCAATAGCAGTGAAGGAGTAATGTTCATTGGCTATCACAATGATTGGTGCAATACGACGGCTGTGTTTATAGTGAAAGTGCTCCGGAATATCTTCCTTCTTGTACACTATAAAATGCCCAGTCTGTGATGCAGCACTTGTCAAGTTTTCGTAAATCTCTTCAAGAAAACCTGAAAAATATAATAATTATAATTCAATGATTTTAAAGAAATGACAATTGACATCATTTTTATTTATAAATATAGGTAGATCTACAGTTGTCTTACCAAATTTTTATCACTAATCTGTGCCTTTGACTTAAAAACAAAAAAAGACAAACATGTTTTTTTTATTAACTATGTGGGCAACTAGGCATTGCAGAAAAACAACAACAATCCTTCAGTCATCTCCACACTTCAAATAAAACGTAGAAAAAAAACAGCAATCCTTCAGTCATCTCCACACTTCAAATAAAACGTAGAAAAAAAAAACAACAATCCTTCAGTCATCTCCACACTTCAAATAAAACGTAGAAAAAAAACAACCAAAAAGAAAAACAAACAAAAATATTTCTTTTCAATTCCAACCAAAAAAAAACAAAACAAAGACCTGTCATAAACTAAACAAAAAAACTTCTTAAAAATCCTATTAAAAAGTAAACAGCCGTTAGATATTAGATTTTTATTTATCGCAATTTACCACACCCGGCATCTCAGGGGCATAGTGATTAGGTTGCCAGACTTAGAATATATATATATATATATATATGCCAAAATGGTAGCATACTGACGAAATGAGTACCAACAACAACTTAAGAGTAAAAACCTGCGACAAACTAGCCTCTTGTACAAAGAGGCAATTCTATTCTCAACTGTCCTGCTTCCCAATAGAAACCAGCATAAAAGCTGCGGCCCTGTTGGCCATAAGGACTTTGAGGGAACTTTAGCTTCCACTCTTGTTTTTAACATACCACTAATACCAGTACCGGTAGTGCTTGTCAGTGCCCATCAAATCAACAGCCAGTTCATGCGTTCTAAACAAAATATGTGTTGCCATAGAACAACAAGGATTTCACAAAGAGGCGGGCTAGCAATCTTTCAACTTTTTAAGGTACATTAGATATTTCCATAATACAAATGTATCTATATTGTATAATATTTCTTTTACATTAAAATGATCATTCAAGAGTAGGTCAGTATTCAACCCAAGAGCATTCTGTAGACGCTAAATAGATTATTTCTTTCATTGAAAATAACCCTGTTCACCATGTTTAGTGATCTCAGGGGGAATCAGCACGATAAAATATGAGTGAAAGAGTGAAGGGAAATAAGTAAGACCTACCACCACCAGCAACCTCCCACTGCCCATGAATTGATTTATTTCAAGATAAATATATCATTATCAATATCAGTGATGATAACACTCACTCAGAGAAAAGCCAAAAAAAAGGAAATTTCAAATGACATCGGTATCAATATATCATGACAAAAAACCTAGAAAAGAGAAAAAAATCACAGCTCACACTAGTCACACTACGTAATTCACAGAAAATAACAAGACAATCTGAATAATCAGGTAGAGAACAGATTGATCCACAGACCGAAACATGCACATACACACATATATTATAATATGTTATGAATGCTGTGGGATCAACTGACAGAAAAGCAATTTTGTGCAATTAGAAACATTGGCAACTTTACCTTCATGCGGCCATATGGCAGCAACAGGGGTGTGATCACTGATGTAGCGCATCTCAGGGTTGATTATTTCATCCAGATCAATAACCTTTTTCCTTGGGGCCGCAGCAAATCCGTGATCGCTGGTCAAAATAATATTGGTACTTTCAAGAAGATCCTCTTCCTCGAAACGTTTCAGCATGTAACCTACCACCTTATCCAAACCACCAATCATCCGTGTCACTTGTTCAGATTCCGGTCCAAACTGGTGACCATAGCTGTCTGGTTGCGGGAAATAGGCCATTCCTAAAGTCATATGACAGTCATTTTTAAACCAGTCAATTATCGTCTCAATTTTAGTCTCATTTTTAAAACCAGACTTATAGCCAATGGATTTCGTCGGCAAAGTATTGTGAACAGGAGCGTCATTGCCAACCCACATTAAAACGCCGCTGTGACCACTTCCATGAAGCTGGTTGGTTACCCAGATCGGCTCGCCTCCAGCGTCGAACCAAGCTGGATCCTTGTTGGCCTTCGATTTTCCGGGACTGAACGTCTCGTTCAAAACTGGATCGTACATATGGTTGGCGACAATGTTGTGACTTTCTTCCCACAAACCAGTGGCTAATGTGTAATGATTGGGGAAAGTTTTTGTGATGAAAGCGTTGTTCAGCCCGTACTGCGCCTGTACACCATTGTTTATGAATTTGTGGAAGTTTGGAGTGTCCGTTCTGTTGAGGTAATTCCATCGGAAACCGTCAAAGGAAATGATGAAGAGCCGCTTGCTGTGACATTCTTTGCCGTCAGCCACAGCTCTACTTCGCATTAAGTGGTTGCTGCGTTTTGATTTTGACACATAACCCGAGTCTTTCGAAAGAACTAATATAATTGCAAGTAGAA
>JAXRKP010000416.1:282374-287374 GCA_037039925.1 Doris montereyensis
GAAATGTGGATATATAGAAGAATGATGAAAATCCCCTGGACAGAAAAAGTAACAAGTATGGAAGTTCTAGTGAAAATTGGAAAAGAAAAAACAAATTTATAGAGAACATCAAGAAAAGGCAAATGAGATTTTTGGCTATGAGCGGAGACAAAATGGAATAGAAACATTATCAACACCTGGATTCATTGAAGGGGCAAGAGCTCGTGGCAGACAACACACCACATGCGTAACGGCGTTAAGACAAAACACGTCCGATATCACCGGCAAATCAGATTTTCAAGGAGCACTGAAGACAGAACAGCATAGAGAGGGATGATCGGCAACGTGCTGATGTTGATGATATTTGCATTTTTCCATGTTGATGACCAGGCTGACATTGATAATGGCAACAATATAGCTGAATAAGATGGGTGTCATCTGGAAAGGTAAGTGTACCGTGCTGAAACCAAAATTAGAGTTCCGAAAACCGTCATATTTTTCCCTACTGCGATGTATAAAATTAACATGAAAGCCTTTGCACCCCTTTGTACTAATTGTATCATCAAGAAAAACAGAAGCTGAGATATTCTTGATATCAGAAGCGGCACCATACTTTAGAAAAACACGTTGAAGGCAAAGCAAAAAGAAAAAGGAATAGGATGAGCACCTAGAAAGTGAGACCAGGACATGGACGACTGACTCCAAATAACAACATTGACGTCCACATATGTTTCCTGAGTCCGACCACGGATAAGCTACGCACGATAATGAAGGTGTGTCTTTACACTGGACTAATAGACATGGACATGTTTGAACATGTTGAGACAGAAAGGCTAAATGTACAATGGTGTCTTCATCCCATGTACGGTGACATATTACTTGACTTGATGTCTTTATCCCATGTACGGTGACATACTACTTGACTTGGTGTCTTCATGCCATGTACGACGTTATACTACTTAACTTGGTGTCTTCACGTTTACGACGTTATACTACTTAACTTGGTGTCTTCATCCCGTTTACGACGTTATACTACTTAACTTGGTGTCTTCATCCCGTTTACGACGTTATACTACTTAACTTGGTGTCTTCTACGGTGACATACTACTTAACTTGGTGTCTTCATCCGATGTACGGTGACATACTACTTAACTTGTGTCTTCATCCGATGTGACATACTACTTACTTGGTGGTACGGTGACATACTACTTAACTTGGTGTCTTCATCGAGATATGTAACTTGGTGTCTTCACATAACTTGGTGTCTTCATCCCGTTATGACTACTTAACTTGGTGTCTTCATCCGTGTACGGTGACATACTACTTAACTTGGTGTCTTCATCCGATGTACGGTGACATACTACTTAACTTGGTGTCTTCATCCGATGTACGGTGACATACTCAGCCATTGGTGTTTCATCCCATACGGTGACATACTACTTAACTTGGTGTCTTCATCCCATGTACGGTGACATACTACTTAACTTGGTGTCTTCATCCCGTGTGACATACTACTTAACTTGGTGTCTTCATCCGATGTGACATACTACTTAACGTCTTCATCCGATGTACGGTGACATACTACTTAACGTGGTGTCTTGACATACTACTTAACTTGGTGTCTTCATCCGATGTACGGTGACATACTACTTAACTTGGTGTCTTCATCCGATGTACGGTGACATACTACTTAATCATCCCATGTACGGTGACATACTTGGTGTCTTCATCCGATGTACGGTGACATACTACTTAACTTGGTGTCTTCATCCCATGCTGTCATACTACTTAACGGTGACATACTACTTAACTTAACTTGGTGTCTTCATCCCATGTACGGTGACATACTACTTAACTTGGTGTCTTCATCCCATGTACGGTGACATACTACTTAACTTGGTGTCTTCATCCGTGACATACTGTACGGTGACATACTACTTAACTTGGTGTCTTCATCCGATGTCTTCATACTACTTAACATACTTCATCCGATGTACGGTGACATCCGATGTACGGTACTTAACTTGGTGTCTTACTTAACTTGGTGTCTTCATCCGATGTACGGTGACATACTACTTAACTTGGTGTCTTCATGCCATGTACGGTGACATACTACTTAACTTGGTGTCACATACTGACATACTACTTAACGTGGTGTCTTCACTTGGTGTCTTCATGCCATGTACGGTGACATACTACTTAACTTGGTGTCTTCATCCCATGTACGGTGACATACTACTTAACTTGGTGTCTTCATCCCATGTACGGTGACATACTACTTAACTTGGTGTCTTCATCCCATGTACGGTGACATACTACTTAACTTGGTGTCTTCATCCCATGTACGGTGACATACTACTTAACTTGGTGTCTTCATCCGATGTACGGTGACTTAATACTACATTACTTAACTTGGTGTCTTCATCCCATGTACGGTGACATACTACTTAACTTGGTGTCTTCATCCCATGTAACTTGGTGACATACTACTTAACTTGGTGTCTTCATGCCATGTACGGTGACATACTACTTAACTTGGTGTCTTCATCCCATGTACGGTGACATACTACTTAACTTGGTGTCTTCATCCGATGTACGGTGACATACTACTTAACTTGGTGTCTTCATCCCATGTACGGTGACATACTACTTAACTTGGTGTCTTCATCCCATGTACGGTGACATACTACTTAACTTGGTGTCTTCATCCCATGTACGGTGACATACTACTTAACTTGGTGTCTTCATGCCATGTACGGTGACGTGTACGGTGACATACTACTTAACTTGGTGTCTTCATGCCATGTACGGTGACATACTACTTAACTTGGTGTCTTCATGCCATGTACGGTGACATACTACTTAACTTGGTGTCTTCATGCCATGTACGGTGACATACTACTTAACTTGGTGTCTTCATCCGATGTACGGTGACATACTACTTAACTTGGTGTCTTCATCCGTGTACGGTGACATACTACTTAACTTGGTGTCTTCATGCTTAACTTGGTGTCTTCATGTACGGTGACATACTACTTAACTTGGTGTCTTCATCCGATGTACGGTGACATACTACTTAACTTGGTGTCTTCATCCCATGTACGGTGACATACTACTTAACTTGGTGTCTTCATCCCATGTACGGTGACATACTACTTAACTTGGTGTCTTCATGCCATGTACGGTGACATACTACTTAACTTGGTGTCTTCATGACATGTACGGTGACATACTACTTAACTTGGTGTCTTCATGCCATGTACGGTGACATACTACTTAACTTGGTGTCTTCATCCCATGTACGGTGACATACTACTTAACTTGGTGTCTTCATCCCATGTACGGTGACACTTAACTTGGTGTCTTCATTCCATGTACGGTGACATACTACTTAACTTGGTGTCTTCATCCATGTACGGTGACATACTACTTAACTTGGTCTTCATGTCTTCATAACTTGGTGTCTTCATTCCATGTACGGTGACATACTACTTAACTTGGTGTCTTCATCCCATGTACGGTGACATACATACTTGGTGTCTTCTATGTACGGTGACATAACTTGGTGTCTTCATCCCATGTACGGTGACATACTACTTAACTTGGTGTCTTCATCCCATGTACGGTGACATACTACTTAACTTGGTGTCTTCATCCCATGTACGGTGACATACTACTTAACTTGGTGTCTTCATCCATGTACGGTGACATACTACTTAACTTGGTGTCTTCATCCGATGTACGGTGACATACTACTTAACTTGGTGTCTTCATGCCTTAACTTGGTGTACGGTGACATACTACTTAACTTGGTGTCTTCATCCGATGTACGGTGACATACTACTTAACTTGGTGTCTTCATCCCATGTACGGTGACATACTACTTAACTTGGTGTCTTCATCCCATGTACGGTGACATATACTTAACTTGGTGTCTTCATTCCTACGGTGACATACTACTTAACTTGGTGTCTTCATCCCATGTACGGTGACATACTACTTAACTTGGTGTCTTCATGCCATGTACGGTGACATACTACTTAACTTGGTGTCTTCATGCCATGTACGGTGACATACTACTTAACTTGGTGTCTTCATCCCATGTACGGTGACATACTACTTAACTTGGTGTCTTCATCCCGTGTACGGTGACATACTACTTAACTTGGTGTCTTCATCCATGTACGGTGACATACTACTTAACTTGGTGTCTTCATCCCATGTACGGTGACATACTACTTAACTTGGTGTCTTCATGCCATGTACGGTGACATACTACTTAACTTGGTGTCTTCATCCCATGTACGGTGACATACTACTTAACTTGGTGTCTTCATCCCATGTACGGTGACATACTACTTAACTTGGTGTCTTCATTCCATGTACGGTGACATACTACTTAACTTGGTGTCTTCATCCCATGTACGGTGACATACTACTTTAACTTGGTGTCTTCATGCCATGTACGGTGACATACTACTTAACTTGGTGTCTTCATCCCATGTACGGTGACATACTACTTAACTTGGTGTCTTCATCCCATGTACGGTGACATACTACTTAACTTGGTGTCTTCATGACATGTACGGTGACATACTACTTAACTTGGTGTCTTCATTCCATGTACGGTGACATACTACTTAACTTGGTGTCTTCATCCCATGTACGGTGACATACTACTTAACTTGGTGTCTTCATCCATGTACGGTGACATACTACTTAACTTGGTGTCTTCATTCCATGTACGGTGACATACTACTTAACTTGGTGTCTTCATCCCATGTACGGTGACATACTACTTAACTTGGTGTCTTCATCCATGTACGGTGACATACTACTTAACTTGGTGTCTTCATCCCATGTACGGTGACATACTACTTAACTTGGTGTCTTCATCCCATGTACGGTGACATACTACTTAACTTGGTGTCTTCATCCCATGTACGGTGACATACTACTTAACTTGGTGTCTTCATCCCATGTACGGTGACATACTACTTAACTTGGTGTCTTCATCCCAT
>JAXRKP010000416.1:289874-309874 GCA_037039925.1 Doris montereyensis
CACACACAAAAACACTGGCATGTATTATAAAGGAAAAAATGTTACATTTCCCTTTGCATTGCCAATTATAGAAAGTAAACAAGTATATAAAAACGATCACAACAAGCAGTCAGACACCAGTGGCGTGTTATCACAACAAGCAGTCAGACACCAGTGGCGTGTCATCACAACAAGTAGTCAGACACCAGTGGCGTGTTATCACAACAAGCAGTCAGATACCAGTGGCGTGTCATCACAACAAGCAGTCAGACACCAGTGACGTGTCATCACAACAAGCAGTCAGACACCAGTGGCGTGTCATCACAACAAGCAGTCAGACACCAGTGACGTGTCATCACAACAAGTAGTCAGACACCTGTGACGTGTCATCACAACAAGCAGTCAGACACCTGTGACGTGTCATCACAACAAGCAGTCAGACACCAGTGACGTGTCATCACAACAAGTAGTCAGACACCAGTGGCGTGTCATCACAACAAGTAGTCAGACACCTGTGACGTGTCATCACAACAAGCAGTCAGAGGACAGGGAATGTAATTGCAGGACAATCTGAAAATCGAGCAGACTGCTGATACCTAGAGCTTTCAGGAAGAAGATTTGTAAAAACACAATCAAAGAGAGTTTCTCACAGAAGAGGCAGTCTGGCACTGTGACGTGTATATCACGGAATCTTCGTCCTCCTCTACGGCAGCTTCTCCTCATCTGTGGATGTAGTAACAGATGTAAAATATGATCCCACCTACGACAATAACCAGCAAACAGGCAACAGGGCCTATCAGCACCAAATATGGAGAGAGAAACAATCGCATGGTGAACAAAAGTGATAACATTTAACAGGAGAAGACTTGAACTGTGTTAAAAGTTCAAGCCTCAAAACCATTCTTCACCAATCGTTTACGTCGACTGCATCAGATACATATTCTTATATCTTATTACATGCTAATATCACCAACAAATGTTTCATGAATAAACTGTTAAAAACAAATAATTCCAAACTCCAAAATTTAAAAGTTATAATTAATAAGTGAAACAGCATAAATCTATATATATATAAAGATGACTTTCTCAAACTTTGAGCACTATAACTATAAACTCATGCATCACACACCAACAGCACCAAATTTCGCAAGGAAGTTCCAAATAGCCTGCTTCAGGTCTTAGCGTTAGCGAATCAACTATTGGATCAAGTCAGTCACTGAATTGATTGGAACAGGATTGTTTGCCTGTGATCGAGGACACTTTTTATTATTACTAAAGCTAACTCAACGATTTCCGGTCATTACAGTAAAAAGTCTGCGTAACCTCAGTATCGAGTACTGTTTCGATCTAATAATTGTACTTGATATCACTCTTGCACCGCTTGGTGGTTTCTGAGTTCTAACACAAAATTCGAGAGAGCCAGCCATACTGTCTTACACTTAAAAAGATAAATTATAACCCACCATTGTCTCCATGCATGCACGTAATATTGTAAACCTGGTTGACTCACATTTGACATTATTATTCTTTTGACCAGCGCCTGGTGACTTCAGCAGTGAAGACACTATCTCCGTGCTTCCGTTGTTTGGAGACGGCTCCACACCAAGAACATGGCACATCAATAGACACACATCCACGTTATCAAAGCTATCCACGCCAAAGCCAGATTTGAAATCCGGCCCCATGGCCAGGAAGAACGGATGCATGTCTCTCAGCCGGTTGTCATAGCCATGGTCTCCAATTTCTGGGATGGAAGAATGAAAAGGAAATAGGATGGAAAGATATGTGGTTGGGGCCAATGGAAACAATCTGATCTTCATTAAGCTATAAGCATAAGATGATGAGCTAATTAGAGCTAGCATTAAGTTGAGTTGATTGCCATGTCCAATAACAGATCAAAGCAAAACAGGTGGAGTGAAGTCAAAGGCGAAATATGGCAATAAGTGACAACTCCACTAATAAAGACAGAGCAAACACATGACGTTTCGGGTATAACCCTTCGTCAGACAACAAACGAGAAATATGCTCCACACTCCACTGTGGCTCCTTCGTATTATTCACAACTATTTAGATAGTTCACATTGCCACATATCTCTGTTGTTTACGTTATTTGTCTTTTTTTAAAATATTGCTAATACATCTAGATCTATAGTCAATTACTTAGATCTAGATTCTAAATATTTCTCGTTTGTTGTCTGACGAAGGGTTATACCCGAAACGTCATGTGTTTGCTCTGTCTTTATTAGTGGAGTTGTCACTTATTGTCATATTTCGCCTTTGACTTCACTCCACTGTGGCTCCTTCGTATTATTACACACTTACACAGTAATTTTGAAACGTTTGGATGGTCATAGAACATCTAAAAGGTAGTGTCAATTGACACAGAGTCACTCTGTGCCCATTGACACAGCGTCAATTGACACAGAGTCACTCTGTGCCCATTGACACAGCGTTAATTGACACAGAGTCACTCTGTGCCCATTGACACAGCGTTAATTGACACAGAGTCACTCTGTGCCCATTGACACAGCGTTAATTGACACAGAGTCACCTGCGCCCAATGGGACACAGCGTTAATTGACAACAGATGACTCTGTGCCCATTCGACACAAGGTCATTGATCACAGAGTCACTCTGTGCCCATTGACACAAAGGCAATTGACATAGAGTCACTTCCTGTGCCCATTGGCACAGCATCAATGACACAGAGTCACTCTGCCCATTGTGACACAGAGTCATTGGCACAGCGTCACTGATACAGAGTCACTCTGTTCATTGACACAGCGTCAATTGACACAGAGTCCTCTGTGCCCATTGACACAGCGTTAATTGACACAGAGTCACTCTGTGCCCATTGACACAGCGTTAATTGACATAGAGTCACTCTGTGCCCATTGAGTCACCGTGCCCATTCACTCACTCTGTGCCCATTGACACAGCGTTAATTGACACAGAGTCACTCTGTGCCCATTGACACAGCGTTAATTGACACAGAGTCACTCTGTGCCCATTGACACAGCGTTAATTGACACAGAGTCACTCTGTGTCCATTGACACAGCATCAATTGACACAGAGTCACTCTGTGCCCATTGACAGCGTTAATTGACACAGAGTCACTCTGTGCCCATTCCTAACACAGAGTCACTCTGTGCCCATTGACACAGCATCAATTGACACAGACTCTGTGCCCATTGACACAGTCAATTGACACAGAGTCAGAGTTTGTTATTGGACACAGAGTGATTTTGTTATACATGTACTACTATTACTACTTCCCATGTAATGCTTTATTGGCGCTTGCAAATCAGGTCAATGTGTCAGCATGAGCGCCGAGTGACAGATTTCATAGAATTTTTATTAGAATAGATACTGCTGTATCGTATCTGTTGTCATATTATCACATTTTCTAGATATAGGTCTAGTCTCTCTTCTGCTCTTTCTTAACTTTCTATGCATTTTGTGTCATTTTATGATCTTCCTTTAGTCATCTTTATCCATTACCGTGACATTTTGAACAAATTACCTTGATTACTATGTATTAGTATTAGATCTAGTCCTAGATCTATATTTTTTCTTTTTCTTGGCCCTTTGTGTTTAGTAACTAACTCAGTAACTCAAGTAACTATCTTGGTAGACCTTAACTTTACGGCAAATTTCTTCTCAAGAAAAGAAGTTGATTAAAGAATTGGGACCTCACAAACCAACCGTCAGCTTTAACTTTAACGTTGACTATTTTAAGACTATTGGTGGCCGATCGCTAGCAAAAGTCGCAAATCTTTCTTTTGTTTTTGTTTGCTTTTTTAGCGATTAAATTATATCTTGGTCAAGATCATGCTTTACTGACATATCACGTGTTTCACAAGCCATACAAAAGCATTAATCGTCCAAGGGCATATCACTAACGCAGTCAAATGTAAGCTTTTCAGTGTTGTAGACATCATGAGTCAGATAGACAGCGGTCAAACTTATAGATACAATGAGCAAGTGAGAAATGACAAACTCACGTTCTTGCAAAAATCATCGATGTCGTGTTATTTTGTGGAATTGGAATACACGAGATTGCTTTTTGCGAGGACATTGCGAATCAAATCGCAACATTTTCCTTTGATTTGCTTCACGGTGGGAGGGAGGGACATAATGATAAAACCCTCTCCAAACCATCTTCCGCACTTGCACGCTACACGTCAAAAGACAGCCAAAACCAAATTTTACAATGCATGTATGAAGTCTATATGGAGGAACTGAAGCAGGATGTAGCAAACGCTCCTTACTACTTATATTTTATCATACTGTGTATATATGTGTGTCTGTTCAATCTGATTGGGCAACGAACACTGGCAATCGTTCACATTCACAGTCTGTGGTGATATTAAGATTTCTGAAGGGAGTAAAAGTTGTTCAACGATTTCTAAAATATGTTGACGTTGAAGATCTGACAGCCCATGGACTTACAACAACGCCCACAACTACACTGGAACCATTTTGAGAAAGAAAAAGTTAATTGCTCAAACGTACGACGCTGCAGCAGTAATGTCTTGTGGCAGACTTTCGGAAGTCCAGACCAACTTGAGAGAAACCTTTCCCAACGCCTTCACTCATTATTATACTCACCAATTAAAACCTTGTTTTGTAGCAGGCGTGTTCGGGGATTACAAATTGTAGGATATTTTTGCAAACACATCTGCCTGTACCTCATTTTCTCACATTCCTCGAAGCGAATGGATGCTTTCTGCAAAAGGGCTCCCTCCACCTTCATCCTCAGAGACTAGATGGAACTTTCAGTCTCGATTGATCGTGAGCATTTATGTATCCAAAAAGATAGTCTTAGTCAGCTGTTTCAAACACTTTATTACGCAAACATAAAACAAGTACAATTTACATAATGTTCTTGGTGATGGATGTGAGGTATTAGTAGTATTACACACCTGTAAATTTTGGGCCATGCGCCATGACAGAGTGAGTTTTCTTATTGACACAGAGTGAGTGAGTTTCTTATTGACACAGACACAGAGTAAGTTTTGTTTTTGTTTTTTTTATTTCAGTTTGCATACAGAATGGACAAGACATAAAATTAGTAGCACCAATAACAATAAAATTATTTCAAATACATGCTCAATCAAGGTAAAGGCGCTTAACTATGACAGTTTCTCATTCATTCACATATATGGACACACACTAATTATAGAGCCCTAACAACAGATAACTTGCTCGTCCCCATTTGGGCTCGGAGCACTATCAATCATTGTGGTATCATGTACATAGTGCAAAAACAAGACAACATTCATTCCTGGACAGATTTATAGCATTTTTAGAATTACATAATCCAGACAAACACAATAGTATTAGGATGTGAAACATGGCTTCCTGATGAGATAAAAAATTGTGAATTACCATTTAATGATAATTATGACATTTTAGAAGAAGGGACAGAGGAGGAAGGGGTGGAGGAGTTATAATCCTAACAAAGAAAGGCATAAAAATGTACTGATCCACACTGGTAAAATTAGCAAGACTTTGTATTGCAAGATAGAAAGTTACGGAAAATCTTAAATGACCAATTCTGTTCAGTATTTTCAGATCCCTCTGAATCCAAAAATATTACTCTAAAACTAAAAGGTAAAACATTTCGAAGTCTTAAGAATATAAAATAAAGTAAACATTAATGGAGTCAAGAAATTACTACATAACATAAATGTAAATAAAGCAACATGTCTGGATGGGATACCTGGTAAACTATTAAAGTTAGGCAGGCACAGAAGAACTGGCACCTGTCTATACAACATTATTCCAAGCATCGTTAGATCAGGGTGAAATACTAAAGCATTGGAAGACTGCAAATATAGTGCCATTATTTCAAAAAGGCAATAAAACAAAACCTGTAAATTGTAGGCCAGTCTCGTTAACATGGATATCATGTAAGCTACTAGAGCACATAATATACAGCACCATAATGGATCACTTAGAATACCATAAAATTCTTACAGATGTTCAATATGGATTTAGACAAAGAGATCTTGTGAATCCCAACTCACCACCAACTGCAGGGATCTAATAAATTCAATAGAACATAATAGTCAGATACATGGAATACTTTTTGATTTTCCAAGGCGTTCGATAATGTACACCATCAAAGCCTACTTAAGAAATTAAAACATGGCATAAGAGTGTAGTACACACAAATGGTAATTGTAGAAGGAAGCTCATCAAAGGAAAAATTAGTGCTCTCGGGAGTCCCACAGGGTACAGTTTTAGGTCCTTTACTCTTTTTGACATTATTAATGACATACCAAACGAACTTACATCCGGTACAAAACTTAGGTTATTCGCAGGTGACAGTCTATTGTACAGAGAAATAAAAAACAACAAAGACTCTAAATACTTTAAAATGGTACATTGCAGAAAAAATGGGAAAGATCTTGGAAAATGGAATTTCACCCAAAAAAATGTCAGACACTCCACTTAAAATAACCAATAAAAAGAGACCTTTGACATCAAACTATTTCATACGGTACATAAAAACAGTTAGAAAATGTAAAAAATAGTGCCACCCTAGAAAGACTCGGTGATATCCAAGGGGGATAGCCGGAGAGAAAATGGTCGAAGGGTGGTGGGACAACAAAAGATGAAAAGAGGCTGGTTCCTCCGGGAGGCAAATCGGCTGGAACAGGACGCCAGGCTGCCAGACTCTCCAATTGAGGAGCTCATCTCCGTTCCCTGAGTCCCCTCCTATGAAGCGCCCGTACTGCTGCAGATTTGGAAACTGCTTTTGGATGGAACGGCAAATAAGAGGTCTAACCCTCTCGTCCTAAGGGCATCGGCGTTGGAGACGATTGAGTCATACCTACCTCAGGCCATTAGGATCTATACTGACGGACCGGCAGGTTTGGACACCGTCAAGGTCGGGTATGGTGTATGCATTGAACTCCCGGATGGCACCCGGGGGAGACACTACAGGGACACTGTGGTAAGCAATCAACCAACTACTGAAGCCGAAGGAATGGCCATTGCCGTGGCCTTAAACTAGGTTGACGACTGGCTCAGGGAGCGCCCCCGCCCTAGCCAGGTAGTCATCTTCACAGACGTGCTCTCAGTCCTCGAAGCTCTTGAGAACGGCCATGGAGGATCCAATCCTCGGCTCCGTGACCCGAAAAATAGGAGAGATGACAATTAGCAATCGGGTAGATGTCACTCTCCAATGGGTTCCCGCCCACTGTGGTGTCCCTGGCAATGAGAAGGCGGACCATCTAGCTAAAGCCGGAGCTAGAGGGTGTGACCCGGAGCAGGTAAAGGGGTGACCTATGGTATGGCCCGATGCCTGTGTAAGGGATATGGAACGAGCAGGTGGCGCACCCAGTGGGAAACAACCCCAACGGCTAGGGTTGTTCACCGATACATGACCGGACCTGACAAGGATGATGCGTGGCGGAAACTACAAAGAAAAGAGCAGTCGGCGATTTTCACCCTGCGTGCGGGCCACACTGCACTATGCGCACATCTTAGCAGGATCAACCCACAAGGGACGCTACCTGCCGGTGGTGCTCTGCAGGTGACCGAGACAGTGGAACATTTCCTGATAGACTGTCCCTCTCTGTGTGAACATCGAGACCGCTGGCTACCCAGGAGCCCTGCCCTTCAGTCTTGTCTCTGGGAGAGCCTCGATCAGCTGAGCAAGACCGCTGATTTCTACCTTACATCACATCACATCATCGAAAGTGTGAAAGCTGCGAGTTCCCCAGGGACCCCTTGGCAGCCGAAAGTTTCTGTCACAGATATTGGCATCATTACTGTCTCTCACCCCAGATGGTGGCTTGGCAGAAAGACGCCGTTTTTCGTAGCTGCCCCGCATGGCCGTACAAACAATTGCCCAGCGTGGGTTCCTCCGGGAGCCACCTCGATCTCATCTTTCTGAGTGATGGACATTTCATGATCAGGGTTTTCCGATGAGTCACCGCACCAACGACAGGTTGGGTCACGGGTTGGGTCTATGCTATTCAGATGCGCACTGAGTGGTGCGTGGCCAGTACGCATCCCAAAAACGGGCCCCTCCATCTCAGGGTCCTCCACGCCGTCATCTTTCATAGGACCTGGCATGTGTTGGTATACTTCTCTGCCAGTTTTGTCTTTTTGCCCCATCTGCAATCCATCTGTTAGTCATTGCCTCTCGGCAGAGTTGCTGTGTCATATGTGAACCCGTCTCCCAAACCAGGTCCTGTTAGGCCGGTTGATTTTCATCTAGATTGGCGCCGGTTTGCCAATCTGCCAGCCGTGTCGTTGCCAGGGATTGCAATGTCTAGGTATCCATTGCAGCGTTACTTCCACACCGAGGTGTGTCTCGGTTGTCGTACCACTCGGCGGCCGTGGCGGGTCCTCCATAGCCACGTGCCAGTTCCTGAGTGCTTCGAGAACCGACTTCTCGTCAGTGAAGACGACTAGCTCCTTCGGACGTCGGGCACCGTCGAATGTCTCATGACGGTGGCTCCCGAGCCAGTCAGCTACCCTACTTAGGCCACGTATAGGGCAATTGTTTCGGCCTCGTAGTACGAACGATACCTTCCGCAGTTTCCCTCCTCTCGCTCTGCTCACCGTTCGGGTACTCAATGAGCACGGCCGTATCCCGTGCGGACGGATGCCAGACGAATACCGTCTGTGTATGCTTTGATTGCATCGCTCGGGTGCGGCTCGATCGTTTCCAATGCCAACTTCCTTAGCATCAAGGGATCTAACCCCTTGAGTGCCGTTTGCAAAAGGCGTCGCGTGGATCCTAGGCGGTGAAGGCGCGACCCACGGGAGTACTTTGGGTACTGTAGCCTCAAGGACATCTTATCGGCCAACTTCTTCAATACGTTCAGCCTCAAGGACATCTTATCGGCCAGTTCCTCCAAATGTGTCTTTAGCGAGAGTCTTGGGTCGAGCTTAACACCCAGGTAGGTGGGTGCATCGTCCTTTCTTAATCCCTGACCGCGGTATCTCAAATTGAGCTCCTTTTTCGCGAATCGGTGAGTTTGTGAAGGTGGTATACACCGTCTTTTCCTGATTCACCGGACCCTCCAGAGGTCACAGTAAGAGCTCAGCATATTGAGATCATTTTGTAACTTTTGGGCCGCATCCTCTACGTTCTTTCCCTGACACCAAATGGCCATGTCATCGGCGTACATGGTCACGTTGCCAGCTACGTTCTGGGCAATGTCATTGATAAACAGTAGAAATAAGGTGCAGCTCAATGCTGACCCTTGCGGTAGTCCCTCCTCTAGGGTTAGGCCACCGGACAGGGCGGCATCGCTTCTGGTTCGGATCACCCGCGCCGTCAGGAAATCACGAATCCAAAAGTAGAGTACACCCACTCTGAGCATTTTCAACAACAGGCCCGACCTCCAAACTCGATCATATGCTTGTTTGAGGTCCACGATTACTGCCACCGAGTCTACCCTCTTGCGAAGGTGATCCGTGACATCTTGCATCATTCTGAGGATTTGGTCCTCCAGTCGCATTCCTCTTTGGAAACCCGCTTGGTCTTAGGATAGTATCCCCTACGCTCCAGATAACTGTACAGGCAATCATTCACCATTCGCTCAGCAACCATGCTAACGCAAGATGTGAGCGAGATGGGCCTGTAGCTCTGTGGTTCTGTGGGATCTTTACCCTTTTTTGGGATTGCAGTGATGATTGCAACCTTCCACTCCTTTGGGATCGCTCCCTTTCGCCAAGTCTCGTTGAAGAAACCTAGCAGCTTTTGCCGTGCCGATAGTCCCAGATGCTTCAGCATCTCATTAGAGATTTGGTCGTTACCCGCGCCTTACGGACTTTGGCTCGATTGATTGCCCTGTCCAACTCCTGTAGGATCAGAGCACTTGCGAATCCATCGCCACTCCTCTCCCTCGCTTCCCGTTCTAGCCTCCTGCGTTCGCCACGTATTCCAGCATCCCTGGGCCCGGCCTTGTTAACCCGTGCAAAATGCCTATTGAGGGTTTTGGCTTTTTTTGCATCAGAAAAGGCAAGATTGCCATTCTCCATCTTCAATGGAGTCGGGTTACGCACGTAGTCGAGCCCTTTCAGCTGGTCTAGCAGCTTCCACACCCCGCGTGTGTCCTTCCCCAGGTCAAGCCCTTCGCATCTCTCAACCCAGTACTTCCGCTTTTCCTCCCGTATGAGAAGCTTCGCCTCAGCACTGAGCCGATTGTACTTCCTTCTATGAGTCTCATCAGGGTGCCGTGTCACCCTTCTACGCGCTTTTGCCTTTCTTTCACAACCTGGGCAATTTTTTCGGTCCAAAGGGTGAATAACGTGTGTATCCACCCCTTGGAATTGCCTTTTGCGCTGCTTTGAGGATTGCTTCTTTGATCTTTGTATAATCCTCATCAGCGTTATTGCTGAAAAGACCTGATCCATTTCCCTATCCGCTGCGTAGCGGTATAGGTCCCAATTGGCTTTCGCATACCGCCAGATCTGTTTGGGCCGGGTTTCGAGGTCCGCGTTCTACCTTGATAGTCAGCAGGCTCGGCAAGTGGTCACTGCCGACGTCCTCATGGACATTCAGCTCACCAGACAGATCCGACGACAAGAGTGAGAGGTCGGGCCTAGACTCCGTACCATGCCTGGTGTGTAATAAAGTGGCCGAAGTTTCAGCCGTCTGCAACATTACCAGGTTGGTCGAGTCACTTTGTGACTCTATCTCCTTCCCGATATTATTTCTACCGGAGTACCCCGACCGCGGGGAAACGTCCGTTGAAGTCACCGGCCACGATCGTCCGCCGGTAGTTTGGTCCATTCGGCAACTCTAACTGCATAGCACTCTTGGGTGAGTTGTAAACATTCCAAATGTTATGCTCATCACCCTCGAATGCTATCACCGCCTTTTTGATATCGGTCCCACCGTGTCTTTCGTGCTTGGCTTGAGCAGTTATCCCGTTTCTCACGAGAAGGACTACTCCTCTGCAGTCATTGTGGGCCGTGTACCCAGCTACTCTGACCCTACCCTTACCGTGTAGGGTCTCTTGCAGTAATGCGACGTGGACCTTACTATCAGCAAGGACTTTCGCCAGCTCGATGGTTCTCGGGACTACTCCTTTCACGTTAAGCTGCAACACTCGCAAAGCTGAGCGTAAAGGACCTGGTCTCCCTAGTGGCCTCAGGTGCCTGTCCATGTGGCGTCCGGGGCCTCGGATATGATACGTTTTCTGTGTAACGGAAGTGGGCAAGACGTTGTCGGCAGTATCCGAGCTGCTTGTTGAGGTGCGGAACTCTCGGTGGCTGCGCTTCGTGGCAGCCTCTGTGGTTCCGCTGTCGTAAGTTTGGCCAGATCGTCATTCACCGCCGCGTCCTCAGGTCTTGAGACGCGGCAGGCCCCTGATAGCATTGCTCCATGCCACGCTCAGAGGGCCACGTGGGCACGGGGGCAGCTACGATTGCCCAGCCCAACGTTATGTCTGTGTCTGAAACCTTCATAAAAGCTTAGGTAAGACCCATCACTACTCTCCGGTTCCAGGCACAGGGGGCGTCCGGCTGGGCATCGCAACCAAGAGGGACGGCAGCATGTACCAGTTCTGCTAGGATTCGGTTATGCGATGGTCTAACGCCACCACATGAACCTAGTGTGAGCTTTTCGTTTAGCCTTAGCCCAGACGGATGACGATCCTGTCCAGACCAGGCCAACGAATACCTCTTCTTCCGTTCTCTGGGCTGCTTTTTCCAGCCTTCCGCCCCCAGGCCTAATACCTGGGTCTTGGAGGACTGAGACCATTATTTTTGGGACCCAATGTCACAGGGTGTTCGTCCCTATGACATCGGTCGTTTGGGGCGGGTCTGTTTCGGGCTCCCGGGCATTTGGCAAGAGACGTGGTATATTGCCTAACTGTAAGGGCGATTACTCTTGGCTCCCCCTACCAAGAGTCTATCGCAGCTGTGATGTGTGCTTTGGTATGAGACCTCGGCACATATCCATGCTGATTTTGGGCGCCTTTGTTGTGATACCGTTTTGTTGGACTCGTAATTGACGGGTCCTTAAGCCCTTCCACCACGTCAAGGTAGGTATCGACGGCATTACCGTAGACAAACAACTCGTAGTTTGGAGGGACGGTGCAACTTTCTGCAATATTTGCCCTCAAAGCTATGAGAGTATGGGCTTAAGATTTTCGACTACAAGGCCCTACTTAGAAAAAAGAAGGAGTCAGAAGCAACAATTCACACGTAGAAATATCGCCACCATACCATATTTCAACAGTGGGAGGAATTTAGCATGTGATAATTCTTTTACAGACTTAAATTCAGCAGAGGGGCTGGAAGTAAATGGCATGTCAGTGGTTGGTACTGTGCGCAGAAATAAAATGTTTCTGCCACCAAAGATGAGCAGTGACAAAATAGGGAAATATGAGTCTCTTTTTGATTTCCACAAGAAAACCACATTGCTCAGCTATAAATCTGACAGTAAGAAAAAACGTTATATTACTGAGCACTATATGTTGGATATCGCCACCATTGCTGCTGCTGTTGTTTTACCGACACACAATGCCCAATACAGCAGACGGTCTCAAGGACAGTCGTTGCGGCTTCCATATGTCTATAATATAGATAGCCCAAGAGCTTGGTCATGAACAGCTCAGGGCGTCAAGTCGAAGCTTTCGCTTTCATTTTCAAACAAATTTGTCTCGAGAACTTATGAGTCTCTGTCACTGACCTGATACTACACTACAAGTTGTGGGGACAAGGACCGTGAAAGTCAACAAACTCTCCCAAGCACTAGCAGTGACAGCAGAAGTGGAAGGAAGCGAGCGGCTGCTCCCCTTCTGAAATGGAAACTCCTGTGACAAAAGCTGCGATGAAGAAACAGAAAATATGTTGATTGCCCCAGAAAAGAAGACAGAAAGACATCTAGTCAATAAACTTTGTGTCAAAAGTTCATGTATGTGGACTTTGCTAGAGTAATGATGGACAATAGTAAACCATAACTTGAGCGCCGTACAAAAGAACACTTGAAAATCAATCATAAATGGCAAACAAATTTATATTTTTATATTTGCTCAATAAGGACGCGAGGCACCTTTTTTCTTGCCTTTGACCATCGGTCATCCAAAGCGACACAGGGTCAAAAATAATTCCTATTCTATAGATGCTTGGGTCTGAGACACCCCACGACTTACAAGGAGGGGGTAAAAATAAATTCTATATATATATATATAGATGGTTGGGGTGTGTCACACTTCACGACTTACAGCGGGATAAAAAATAAATGACTATATGGATGGTGCCCGCGAACAGGGTGATTCTCAGTTATAGTATACCAAAAACAGATAGCCCATGATCACATTAATCTTCAATACTGAAGCTGTGGTATTATACTTTTATAGGAAGAAGAAGAAGAAGGTAGCAACTGATCCCACGCTAGTCTATCATTTACCAGTCATGCCCAAACATGTAAATCTCTGAAATTCTCTTCTGAGAACGAAATGTACACACCCAACTTTCAGCTGAAGGAACATCGAGACAAACATTGTGAAACCATCATGGGCAGCGTGAGCATCCAACCCAATCCATTACTGACCCACCAGTACACAACTCACGGCTAACCACTTCCTGGTTTTCAACATCTTAGGTCTCCTCGTTTCCGAAACAGCTTAACATACATCGGTTCACCTCTTACATCTGCATCACCTAATACTAACTGCACCATCCCCAATGATGCACTATCCCCAATGACCTCACATGCGCATCTCATCCCCAATGTCTTTCAACATCTTACCAGCACTACAATGTCATCTACCACTGTTAAAACGAACCCTCTTGGACTTAACTTGTAGCTGACCCCATCTACCACGTGACCTCATCTTTTCAACATCTTAGGACCTCATCTTCTCTCGTTTCCAATGAACCAGTGGCATCTTAACATCTACCACTTAGATTCCTAACATCTACCACTGCACCATCCCCAATGACCCCATTGACCAGGATAGTTCACTGCACCATCCCCAATGACCCCATCTACATGACCCCATCTACCACTGCATCCCCAATAACTACTATCTACCACTGCACCATCCCCAATGACCCCATCTTCTACCACTGCACTATCCCCAATGACCTCATCTACCACTGCACCATCCCCAATGACCCCATCTACCACTGCTCTATCCCCAATGACCTCATCCCCAATGACTATCACCACTGCACCATCCCCAAACGACCCATCTACCACTGCACCATCCCCAATGACCTCATCTACCACTGCACTATATGACCTCATCCCATCTACCACTGCTCTATCCCCAATGACTTCATCTACTGCACACTGCACACTGCACTATCCCCAATGACCCCATCTACCACTGCTCTATCCCCAATGACCTCATCTCCTATCACCGCACCATCCCCTTCTACCAAATGCATGTCTTGGCCCAACTCCACATCAAACACTGCACAATTCCTCCCATATTCCCAAGCCTGCACCACCCTTTCTCCCTGAACTCCAAAGACCCACTCATCTTTAGAAGGCTTGACAGCCTGGCAAGAACTGTCTCTGTCCGGTGGTGTCTTGCCTCTGGCCCCACAAGTGAATGCACAGTAATCGGTGCAACCTGAAGAAGGGGAACATCCTCAATAACGTTGGTCTTCAGCCACCTATTGCCAGGAGACTACAGGTCAGCCTGAGCAAGATCAAAAGCTTCAGCAAAGATAGAGAGCATGTGACAACAAGGCAGAGACGTTTGACAAAAAAATGGACAAGAACAGGTCAAAGGACGATCACTAATACGGTACCGAACACCAGAAGCATCAACACAGTCAATGCCATTAACAACAGGAACTGGGAAGGAGGCATGGTCCTGAAGCATCAATTGCACAGCATATGCTGAAAACAAAGCATACAAAGACTGCCAACGAGGATTTGCATCATGAAGTGAGTCGATGACATTGTTTGAATAGCTGAGGCAGCCCTGACATCCAACTGCTGAGTCAGTGAGTGCTGGAACAGCTTCTTCACAGCCATGGCCATAGATGTGTTGCTGTTCAGGATCTCCTTCAACCTCCTGTTCTCCCCCTCGCACTTGTTATTAGTGTCATTAAAATATAGGCGACTGTGGAGGCGGGCATGGTATGCCCAGTTTCAACGCAATTAAGCCAGTGGTTGTTAATATAATTGTAAAAAAGTGGGGAATGGACAGAATTTCACCCACTTGCCTTTGGAATGTAGCAATGTCATTTGTTGTGACAAGGACATAGGCCAGTTGGTGCAGGCGGTCCCACACCTCTTGAGCATTGCAGCTTATGTAACCTCGCTTTCATAGCCTTGTGTACATGGGATGCACAAAGCAGAGTTGAAGCATGAGGAAGGTACTGTTTGATGGCATTGATTTCATTGGGGTCGTTGTCTGTCATCGCATACTTTGTACGACTGACAGACTCTTCCATGAACTCGGCAAATATTTCCATCATCTTTGCCAGGATATCAGCATTCTCCTGGCGCACAAAGGCATAAAATACTGCTCGTCCTCTGCCACACCCATCCTCCACCATGACCTGGTACAGAGGCTGACCACACTTGTTGGTCTTATATGTTCCTGGGGAAGACATGACAGATAAACTTTGTTATACATGATGTACTTTGGGTATAGTTAGGCTAGATTTAACCCTTGAATTACTGTATCAGTATTGCCACATGCGACTCTAGTCGAATTATTAGCTTCTCTCGTTACAATGCGAAAATGACTGCCAGTAATGCTACGGAGCAGGGCATGGGGTGCAAAGATTGTGCCTCTTAGCTAATGGGCGTTTTGACATCTTGAACTTTACAGTGGAATTCACCTCCGCTGGCAGATAGAGATTCGTGAGCATGAAATTAGGGGTTTTAAAAAGTAATCAAGGGATAATGATTATAGAATCACTACGGAGTAACAGTTCTTGTGATTAATCGTTTATTACTGTACCAGGCTGGAAAAGTTTATTTAAAGACTTGCTTTCATAGAGATATAACCGATGCACACCCGGGGTTGTTAATGGTGGATGGAGATGACATTTTAAATACAGTAAATAACACAATAACAAAAAATGGTACTAACCATTCATGTATATTACATCCGGTACTTGTGAAACAAGTTGGTCATGTGGGATGTTGAAAAGGCAACATCATCAAACAACCTCCCATTTCCGTTGTCTGATATGTGGACCTTAACTTGCCCATAGGACTGTAGCCCCTCCAAATTATGTAATAAATCTTCCACGTGGCCACGGGCACGACCAGACTTCACTGAAATCAGAATCAACATCGAAATACAATCAGCTATCATGTATATAGACAGTGGGACAGAAGAGACATTAAGGGAGGAAAGTGTGTACATTTTGCAGCCTTTTACTGTACATTGTACCATGCCTGTACACAGGCAGTAGGTGCCATTCTTTGCATCCCCAGGAGAGGGCCCCACACCTACATGGGCGCCTTTGTTGTGTAAATTTGACGAGTTTTCATCCCCTACAAAATTCAAATTTGAGCGAAATCCGTAAAGAAATAAAGTCTGTAGAGGCTGAACAAAATTTGGGGATTTTGCGCGATTTGTTTTAACCTTCGCCGTACGTTGGGGTGTAGTTTAATACACCCCAATTCGACCTTTGAAGTCCTCCAGAATTTACAATTTTTGACCTAGAGATTTGAAATTTCATGAATTCCTCAAGTATCACACATTTACCTGTGAGCAAAATTGTAGTGACGTAACTTGAAAATCATACTCACCAGCGCACATGCATTTTTACTACCCCAATCCGTACGTTGTGGGCTGTGACACACCCCGACCTTTTTATAAGAAAAACAAAGCTCGCCTTATGCGACGTACGGCATAAGGTTAAATAAATAGATAGATTAGGTTCTGTCCAATAGCAGGTTTACTGGACAGTCTGCTTTTGGACAGCTGCTATTGCTTCATTGTTCTAACTCATCCAAAATTTCCCTGAATACCAAATTGATAAAAATTATTAAAAAAAAACACCAGGGCACAGTAGTACTTACATTGATGTTTCATTCTCCGAATTTCTGCCAAGGTATATGCTTTCTTGAATTTGGTATTTACCATGTGCATGAGGTTTTCATTTCGCGGATTTAGTTCCACAATGTACTGCGAAGAGAGAAGACATTACAGAAGGGAATACATTTATGGGAGAGAAAAAAGTGCAAGGAAACATTAGGACCCAACATTACTCTCAATTTCCTCTTTAAGGAAGACCTAAGCAACCTGTTCTTTTTTAAAATTAAAATCAACTTGATTCATGGGGGAAACAAATTGAAAGAAACGTTCATTAGGTAAAGGAAAGGTAAGGTGCAAACACCAACAAATCAAGAAATACAATGCCTTCATTACATGGTTCAGTAACAAACATCATACCTCCAAACTCTTCCGCTCAGTTTGTGCAAGTCGCTTGACGTAGGGCTCCTGTGCAAACGTTTCAGGTGTTGTTGAGTGATTATGAGTCATGTGGGCATTTGTGATAGAGATGTGTTTTTCATAGTAATTGTACTTCAGTACAAATGATGCCTTGCATCCTGTTGCTGAGTGTCTGAAAACAACACAATTGGGGAAGAAATTGAAATTTTGTACTAGGTCTGGAAAGAACGTCTAGGTCAAGTAGAAAAACTTGACAGCATAACTAAGCCTGGAAAGGATCAAAGTAAAAATGTTGGCTGCATATATATGTAGACCTGGAAAGGATCAAAGTAAAAATGTTGGCTGCATATATATGTAGACCTGGAAAGGATCAAAGTAAAAATGTTGGCTGCATATACATGTAGACCTGGAAAGGATCAAAGTAAAAATGTTGGCTGCATATATATGTAGACCTGGAAAGGATCAAAGTAAAAATGTTGGCTGCATATATATGTAGACCTGGAAAGGATCAAAGTAAAAATGTTGGCTGCATATACATGTAGACCGGGAAAGGATCAGAGCAAAGAATTTCAGGAGCAAAACCAGGCCTGTCCTGGAAAGTAAAAAAAATCCGGCAACATAACTAGGACAGGGAAATGTTAAAGTAAAAATGTCTGCAGCATAACCAGGCCTGGGAAGGGTCAAAGTAAACATTTTGACATCATTATCATGACTAGCCATCGAAGAAAGGATCGAGGTAAAAATTTCAGTAGGACAATTAGGCCTGGGAAGGGTCAAAGTCAAAATAAAAAATTGGGCATCATAACTATGCTTGGAAAGGGTCAATCTAAAACTTTCGGCAGCATGGGCATGACTAGATCTAGATCTGGAAAGAGGCAAAGTAAAAATTTCGACAGCAGGACTAAGCCTGGGAAGGGTCAAAGTAAAAATTATGTGGTACTTACGCCTAGGAAGAGTCAAAGTAAGGGTGTGATTATTTTCAGCCAGGGTGAAAATAATATGAGCTTTTTTTCATTCTCCGGCTGAAAATAATATCAGATCTTATTTTCAGCCGGTTTTCATATGTCACTATGCCTAGTCTTTGGGTCTTTCGTTTGCATTGGTCGGGTCAATCATTTTTTAATGGGCCCAATATTTGTGTTTCGCAACTAGAATTTAGAGTCAATCAGCTAGGCTACGCTGTTTTGTTTGTTTCTCGTCGGCTGGGTTCATCTAAAAAATATGTCTAGAAATCTAGAGATCTAGCTAGAATCTAATAAGAATTGCATCCTTTGTGAGTTAATCCAAGCACCGAGTCCACCTTCTTATCTCAATTTATTATATCTAGTTCTAGACCTACTAAAGAGAAAGCTACGAAAGAGAAAGTGAAGGTAGCTTAGATCTTTGGTTGCTTTCGAAGACCAAAGAGGTCGATATCCTATTCTGCCTGCTTTGCATACGCACATCATTGGATGTGGTGATAAAGTTTGTTTATCACCATCTCCAGCAAAAAGACATAATATAGATATCTGAATGACACAACCAGTAATGAGAGTAAAAACCAAAGAAACATATAAATAATAATCACATATTGAAACAGCGAAAGGCCGTAGTCGTACGACACATTATATACTATATTTGTAACAATCGGTCAACGGGTAGCGTGGCCGAGCGGTCTAAGGCGCTGGTTTAAGGCACCAGTCTCCTCGGAGGCGTGGGTTCGAATCCCACCGCTGCCAATTTTTTTTCTAGTTTTTAAAAATTGCAATAACATATGCCGTCGTTAACTTTACTTGCTGGCGAAATATGACAATACGTGACAGCTCCACTAATAAAGACGGAACAAATTTGTTCTGTCTTTTATTAGTGGAGTTGTCACTTATTGTCATATTTCGTCTTTGACTTTACTCCACTGTGGCTACTTCGTATTATTTACTTGCTGGGTGATTTTCTCCTTTAATATCAATATGGTTAAATAATTTGAAAAGAACAATAGTAATTATGATAATAATGAGATAAGATCTAATTAATACGATAATAGTGATGCCCAGTAATGAAATGAAGGTAAAAAAAAACAAGGTAAAAAGAAAAGTACAACAAAAGTATGAAAAGTATATTGAATTTGTTCTGTTTTTACTGTTTGTTGAATTTTCACTTATTGTCGTTTCTAACTTTTGACTTCACGCCTCTGTGGCTCCTTTGGGGATATATATTATGACAACTTACTCATTATATTGTCATTCAAAACTTCTGACAGGCATAGTGACTTCATTTTCAAGACCGACAGCCACATACATCCTACTCAACAAAACAAGATAGATAGACGGATAGTCATATATTGATTTTTTAGTGTGTGTGTGTGTGTGTGTTTGTGTGTGTGTGTTTGTGTGTGTGTGTGTGTGTTTGAGTGCAATGTTTCCTTTACAAATATTCTTTCATAGTGCATAACATGACGATATTATTATGCAGCATTTTACTTCATCACTAGCTTGTACATGGAGGACTCGGTAGTTCAGAGGCAAGGTGTCGGCATCTCAAACAAAGGTAGCTAGTTCGACCTCATAGATCTATAATCTAGATACACGACCACATCCGGCTGGGGACTTGTGCCACCATGCGTGCTGAGATGTAAACAGGCAAATACCCCCCCCTCTCTCTCTCTCTCTCTGATTTTCCCTCTCTCT
>JAXRKP010000416.1:314874-316198 GCA_037039925.1 Doris montereyensis
AGGGCTTTAATATTACTCAATGTCATTTCCTTGTATTTGTCTCGTCTTTGTTCCTATGGGGCTTTAATATTACTCAATGTCATTTCCTTGTATTTGTCTCGTCTTTGTTCCTATGTTTTTAATATTACTCAATGTCATTTCCTTGTATTTGTCTTGTCTTTGTTCCTATGGGGTTTTTAATATTACTCAATGTCATTTCCTTTGTATTTGTTGTCTTTGTTCTTATGGGTTTTAATATTACTCAATGTCATTTCCTTGTATTTGTCTCGTCTTTGTTCCTATAGGGACTTTAATATTACTCAATGTCATTTCCTTGTATTTGTCTTGTCTTTGTTCCTATAGGGACTTTACTATTACTCAATGTCATTTCCTTGTATTTGTCTCGCCTTTGTTCCTATAGGGACTTTACTATTACTCAATGTCATTTCCTTGTATTTGTCTCGTCTTTGTTCCTATGGGGAGGGTTTTACTATTACTCAATGTCATTTCCTTGTATTTGTCTCGTCTTTGTTCCTATAGGGCTTTACTATTACTCAATGTCATTTCCTTGTATTTGTCTCGTCTTTGTTCCTATGGGACTTTAACTATTACTCAATGTCATTTCCTTGTATTTGTCTCGCCTTTGTTCCTATAGGGATTTACTATTACTCAATGTCATTTCCTTGTATTTGTCTCGTCTTTGTTCCTATAGGGATTTACTATTACTCAATGTCATTTCCTTGTATTTGTCTCGCCTTTGTTCCTATGGGGATTTACTATTACTCAATGTCATTTCCTTGTATTTGTCTCGCCTTTGTTCCTATGGGGTTTTACTATTACTCAATGTCATTTCCTTGTATTTGTCTCGCCTTTGTTCCTATAGGGATTTACTATTACTCAATGTCATTTCCTTGTATTTGTCTCGCCTTTGTTCCTATAGGGTTTTACTATTACTCAATGTCATTTCCTTGTATTTGTCTCTTGTATTTGTCGTCTTTGTTCCTATGGGACTTTACTATTACTCAATGTCATTTCCTTGTATTTGTCTCGTCTTTGTTCCTATAGGGACTTTTTACTATTACTCAATGTCATTTCCTTGTATTTTGTCGCCTTTGTTCTATGGGACTTTACTATTACTCAATGTCATTTCCTTGTATTTGTCTCGCCTTTGTTCCTATTTACTATTACTCAATGTCATTTCCTTGTATTTGTCTCGCCTTTGTTCCTATAGGTTACTATTACTCAATGCCTTTTACTATTTGTCTCGCCTTTGTTCCTATTTCTATTACTCAATGTCATTTCCTTGTATTTGTCTCGCCTTTGTTCCTATAGGGATTTACTATTA